>JAGFBZ010000740.1:0-234486 GCA_018398805.1 Hirundichthys speculiger | reverse complement strand
CCCCTCTGAATGTGCTGTCAGCTAACCCCCCTCTGAAATGTGTTGTATCTACCCCCTCTGAAATGTGCTTGTCATGCTAACCCCCCTCTGAAATGTGTTGTCATGTAACCCCATCTAACCCCCTCTAAATGTGTTGTCATGCCCCCCCCCTCTGAATGGTTGTCATGCAACCCCTCTGAAATGTGTTGTCATGCTGCCCCTCTGAAATGTGTCTTCATGCTACCCCCCTCTGAATGTGCTGTCAGCAACCCCCCTCTGAAATGTGTCGTCATGCTACCCCCCTCTGAAATGTTGTTGTCAGGCTAACCCCCCTCTGAAATGTTTGTCATGCTAACCCCCCTCTGAAATGTGTTGTCATGCTAACCCGTCTGAAATGTGTCGTCTGCTCCCTCAACCCCCCCTCTGAAATGTGCTGTCATGCTAACCCCCCTCTGAAATGTGTTTATCATGCTACCCCCCTCTGAATGTTTATCATGCTTACCCCCCTCTGAAATGTGTTGTCAAGCTAACCCCCCCCTCTGAAATGTGTTGTCATGCTAACCCCTCTGAAATGTGTCGTCATGCTAACCCCCTCTATATGTTGTCATGCTAACCCCCTCTGAAATGTGTGTCATGCTAACCCCGGTCTGAAATGTGTTGTCATGCTATCCCCCCTCTGAAATGTTTTGTCATGCTAACCCCCTCTGATGTGTCGTCATGCTAACCCCCTCTGAATGTGTGTTGTAACCCCCTCGAAATGTGTTGTCATGCTAACCCCCCACTCTGACATGTGTTGTCATGGTATCCCCCCCCTGAAATGTGTCTTCATGCTTAAACCCCCTCTGAAATGTGTTGTCATACCAACCCCCCTCGAAATGTGTTGTCATGCTAAGCTTTTCTGAAATGTGTTGTCATGCTAACCCCCTCTGAAATGTGTTGTCATGCTAACCCCCCTCTAAATTGTTGCATGTTTCCTCTGAAATGTGTCTGTCTGTTGCTAACCCCCCTCTGAAATGTGTGGCAACCCCCTGTGAAATGTCATGCTAACCCCCTCTGAAATGTGTTATCATGCTAACCCCCCTCTGAAATGTGTTTGTGCTGCTAAACCCCCCTCTGAAATGTGCTGTCATGCTAACCCCCCTCTGAAATGTGTTGTCATGCTAACCCCCCTCTGAAATGTGTTTTTCAAATGGGTTGTCATGCTACCCCCCTCTGAATGTGTTGTCATGCTAACCCCTCTGAAATGTGTTTGTCATGCTACCCTCTCTGAACTGTATCATGCTAACCCCCCTCTAAAACTTCATGCTCACCCCCCTCTGAAATGTGTGTCATGCTAACCCCCTCTGAAATGTGTTGTCATGCTAACCCCCTCTGAATTGTTGTCATGCTAACCCCCTCTGAAATGTGTTCATGCAACCCCCCTCTGAAATGTGTCGTCATCTAATGTGTCATGCCCCCTCTGAATGTGTGTCAGCTAACCCCCCCCTCTGAATGCTTGTTGTCATGCTAACCCCCTCTGAAATGTGCATGTCATCTTAACCCCCCTCTGAAATGTGTTCTGAATACCAACCCCCCTCCATGCTAACCCCCTCTGAAATGTGCTGTCATGCTAACCCCCCTCTGAAATGTGTTGTCATGCTAACCCCTCTGAATGTGTATCATGCTTACCCCCTCTGAAATGTGTTGTCCCCTAACCCCCCTCTGAAATGTGTTGTCATGCTCCCCCGAAATGTGTTGCATGCTAACCCCCCTCCTGAAATTTGCTGTCATGGCAAACCCCCCTCTGAATGTGTTGTCAGGCTTACCCCCCTCTGAAATGTGTTGTCATGCTAACCCCCTCTGAAATGTGTTGTCATGCGAACCCCCCTCTGAAATGTGGTCATGCTACCCCCCTCTCTGAAATGTGTGTGTCATGCTAACCCCCTCTGAAATGTGTTTTATCATGGCTACCCCCCTCTGAATGTGTTTGTCATGCTAACCCCCTCTGAAATGTGCTGTCATGCTAACCCCCTCTAAATGTGTTGTCATCTGTGTGTTTAACCCCCCTCTGAAATGTTTTCATGCTAACCCCCCCTCTGTGTTTGTCATGCTAACCCATCCTGTCGTATGCCCCCCCTCTGAAATGTGTCTTGCTAACCCCCCTCTGAAAGTCCCCTTCATGCTAACCCCCTCTGAAATGTGTTGTTTCATGCATCTAACCCCCCCCCTCTGAATGTGTTTTCTGAATGCAGCTACCCCCTAAATTGTTGTCATGCCAACCCCCTCTGAAATGTGTTGTCATGCAACCCCACTCTGAATGTGTTGTCATGCTAAGCCTCCTCTGAAATGTGTCTTCATGCTAACCCCCCTCTGAAATGTGCTGTCATGCTAACCCCCCTCTGAAATGTGTCGTCATGCTAACCCCCTCTGAATGTGCGAACCCCTCTCTGAAATGTATTCTCTGTTAACCCCCCTCTGAAATGTGTTTGTCATGCTAACCCCCCTCTGAAATGTCTTGGGTCTGATCGTTCTGTTATCATGCTACCCCCCTCTGAATGTGTTGTCAGTAAACCCCCTCCCGTCATCTACCCCCCTCTGAATGTGTTTCCCCCCTCAACATGCAACCCCCTCTGAAATGTGTTGTCATGCTGAAAGTCCTCCCCTCTGTAATGTTCGTCATGCTAACCCCCTCTGAAATGTGTTGTCATGCTAACCCCCCTCTGAAATGTGTTGTCGCTAACCCACCCTCTGAAATTTTCACCCCCCTCTGAAATGGTTCATGCTATGCTTACCCCCCTCTGAAATTTGTCTTCATGAAACCAACCCCCCTGAAATTGTTGTCATCTACCCCCTCTGAAATGTGTTGTCATGCTAACCCCTCTAAATGTGTGTCATGCTAACCCCCCTCTGAAATGTGTCTTTATTTTAACCCCCCTCGAAATGTGCTGTCATGCTAACCCCCCTCTGAAATGTGTTGTCATGCTAACCCCGTCTGAAATGTGTCGTCATCTAACCCCCTCTGAAATGTCTGTCATGCTAACCCCCCTCTGAAATGTGTTGTCATGCTACCCCCTCTGAAATGTGTGTTCATACCCCCTCTGAAATGTGTTATCATGCTAACCCCCCTCTGAAATGTGTTGTCATGCTAACCCCTCTGAAATGTGTTGTCATGCTAACCCCCCTCTGAAATGTGTTGTCATGCTAACCCCCCTGAAATGTTGTCCTCCTCTGAAATGTGTCATGCTCATGCTAACCCCCCTCTGAAATGTGTTATCCATGAAACACCCCCTCTGAAATGTTGTTTCATGCTAACCCCCCTCTAATGTGTTGTCATGCTAAACCCCCTCTGAAATGGTCATCCTAACCCCCTCTTAAATGTTGTCATGCTAACTCCTCTGAAATGTGTTGTCATGCTAACCCCCCTCTGAAATGTGTTGTCATGCTAACCCCCTCTGAAATGTGTTGTCATGCTAACCCCTCTGAAATGTTGTCATGCTATCCCCCCCTCTGAAATGTGTTATCATGCAACCCCCTCTAAAATGTGTTATCATGCTTACCCCCTCTGAAATGTGTTTTCATGCTAACCCCCCTCTGAAATGTGTTGTCATGCTAACCCCCGTCTGAAAAATGTGCGTCATGCTAACCCCCTCTGAAATGTGTTGTCATGCTAACCCCCCTCTGAAATGTGTTGTCATGCTAACCCACTACTCTGAAATGTGTTGTCATGGTAACCCCCCCTCTGAAATGTGTCGTCATGCTTACCCCCTCTGTTACCCCCCTCTGAAATGTGTTGTCATGCTACCCCCCTCTGAAATGTGTTGTCATGCTAACCCCCCTCTGAAATTGCTAAATGTGCTGTCTGAAATGTGGCTAACCCCCCTCTGAAATGTGTGTCATGCCAACCCCCTCAGGCTAAATGGGTTGTCATGCTAACCCCCTCTGAAATGTGCTGTCATGCTAACCCCCCTCTGAAATGTGCTGTCATGCTACCCCCCCCTTCTGAAATGTGTTATCATGCTAATCCCCTCTGACATGTGTTATCATGCTTACCCCCCTCTGAAATGTGTTGTCATGCTAACCCCCCTCTGAAATGTGTTGTCATGCTAACCCCATCTGAAATGTGTCGTCATGCAAACCCCCCTCTGAAATGTGCTGTCATGCTAACCCCCCTCTGAAATGTGTTGTCATGCTAACCCCCTCTGAAATGTGTTATCTGCTTACCCCCCTCTAAATGTGCTAACCCCCCTCTGAAATGTGTCATGCAACCCCCCTCTGAAATGTGTGTCATGCTAACCCCCCTCTAAATGTGTTGTCATGCTAACCCCCTCTGAAATGTTGTTGTCATGCTAACCCCCCCTCTGAAATGTGTTGTCATGCTAACCCCCCTCTGAATGTGTTGTCATGCTAACCAACCCCTCTGAAATGTGTTGTCATGCTACCCCCTCTGAAATCTGAAATGTGTTGTCATGCTAACCCCGTCTGAAATGTGTTGTCATGCTAACCCCCCTCTGAAATGTGTTGTCATGCTAACCCCCCTCTGAAATGTGTTATCATGCTTACCTCCCCTCTGAAATGTGTTGTCATGCTAACCCCCTCTGAAATGTGTTATCATGCTTACCCCCTCTGAAATGTGTGTTGTCATGCTAACCCCCCTCTAAATGTGTCATGCCCCGTCTAAATGTGTTGTCATGCTATCCCCCCTCTGAAATGTTTGTCATGCTAACCCCCCTCTGAAATGTGTCGTCATGCTAACCCCCTCTGAAATGTGTTGTCATGCTAACCCCCCTCTGAAATGTGTTGTCATGCTAACCCACTACTCTGACATGTGTTGTCATGGTATCCCCCCCCCCTCTGAAATGTGTCTGCATGCTTACCCCCCTCTGAAATGTGTTGTCATACCAACCCCCCTCGGAAATGTGTTGTCATGCTAAGCTTTCTCTGAAATGTGTTGTCATGCTAACCCCACTCTGAATTGTGTTATCATGCTAACCCCCTCTGAAATGTGTTGTCATGCTAACCCCCCTCTGAAATGTGTTGTCATGCTAAGCCTCCTCTGAAATGTGTCTTTATTGTAACCCCCCTCTGAAATGTGCTGTCATGCTAACCCCCCTCTGAAATGTGTTGTCATGCTAACCCCGTCTGAAATGTGTCGTCATGCTAACCCCCCTCTGAAATGTGCTGTCATGCTAACCCCCCTCTGAAATGTGCTGTCATGCTAACCCCACTCTGAAATGTGCTGTCATACTATCCCCCCTCTGAAATGTGTTATCATGCTTACCCCCCTCTGAAATGTGTTGTCATGCTAACCCCCCTCTGAAATGTGTTGTCATGCTATCCCCCCCTCTGAAATGTGTTATCATGCTACCCCCCCTCTGAATGTTTATCATGCTAACCCCCCCCTCTAACATGTGTTGTCATGCTGCTAACCCCCTCTGAAATGTGTTGTCATGCTAACCCCGTCTGAAATGTGTCGTCATGCTAACCCCCTCTGAAATGTGTTGTCATGCTAACCCCCCTCTGAAATGTGTTGTCATGCTAACCCACTACTCTGAAATGTGTTGTCATGGTAACCCCCCCTCTGAAATGTGTCGTCATGCTTACCCCCCTCTGAAATGTGTTGCATCCCCCCCTCTGAAATGGTCATGCTAACCCCCCTCTGAAATGTGTTGTCATGCTAACCTCCTCTGAAATGTGTCATGTGCTAACCCCCCTCTGAAATGTTTGTCATGCTAACCCCCTCTGAAATGTGCTGTCATGTCATGCTAACCCCCCTCTGAAATGTGCTGTCAGGCTAACCCCCCTCTGAAATGTGTTGTCATGTTAACCCCATGTGCTGTCATGCTACCCCCCTCTGAAATGTGTTGTCATGCTAACCCCCTCTGAAATGTGTTGTCATGCTACCCCCCTCTGAAATGTGTTGTCATGCTAACCCCCTCTGAAATGTGTTGTCATGCAAACCCACTCTGAAATGTTGTCATGCTAAGCCTCCTCTGAAATGTGGCTTCATGCTAACCCCCCTCTGAAATGTGCTCAACCCCCTCTGAAATGTGGTCGTCATGCTAACCCCCCTCTGAAATGTGTTGTCATGCTAACCCCCCTCTGAAATGTATTGTCATGCTAACCCCCCTCTGAAATGTGTTGTCATGCTACCCCCTCTGAAATGTGTCCGTCATGCTAACCCCCCTCTGAAATGTGCTGTCATGCTAACCCCCCTCTGAAATGTGTTGTCATGCTAACCCCCTCTGAAATGTGTTGTCATGCTAACCCCCCTCTGTCTGAAATGTGTGCTGTCATGCTAACCCCCTCTGATATGTGTTGTCATGCTAACGCCCCTCTGAAATGTGTTGTCATGCTAACCCCCCTCTAAATGGTTGTCATGCTCCCCCCTGAAATGTTTGTCATGCTAACCCCCTCTGAAATGTGTCGTCATGCTAACCCCCTCTGAATGTGTTGTCATGCTAACCCCCTCTGAAATGTGTTGTCATGCTACCCACTACTCTGAATGTGTTGTCATGGTACCCCCCCCCACTGAAATGTGTCTTCATGCTAACCCCCCGCTGAAATGTGTTGTCAACAACCCCCTCTGAAATGTGTTGTCATGCTAACCCCCTCTGAAATGTGTTGTCATGCTAACCCCCCTCTGAAATGTGTGTGTCATGCTAAGCCTCCTCTGAAATGTGTCTTTATTTAACCCCCCTCTGAAATGTGTGTCATGCTAACCCCCTCTGAAATTGTTGTCATGCTACCCCCTGAAATGTCGTCATGCTAACCCCCCCTCTGAAATGTGTGTGCTAACCCCCTCTGAATGGGTCATCTCCCCCCTCTGAAATGTGTTCATGCATATTGTCTAACCCCCCTCTGAAATGTGTTATCATGCTTACCCCCCTCTGAAATGTGTTGTCATGCCCCCCCTCTGAAATGTGTTGTCATGCTAACCCCGTCTGAAATGTGTCGTCATGCTAACCCCCCTCTGAAATGTGTTGTCATGCTAACCTCCTCTGAAATGTGTCGTCAACCCCCCTCTGAAATGTGTTGTCATGCTAACCCCCTCTGAAATGTGTTGTCATGCTAACCCCGTCTGAAATGTGTCGTCTCCTAACCCCCCTCTTAAATTTGCTGTCATCTACCCCCTGAAAATGTGTTATCAATGCTAATCCACTCTGAATTGTTCATCATGCTTACCCCCCTCTGAAATGTGCTGTCATGCTATCCCCCCCTCTGAATGTGTTATCATGCTAACCCCCCTCTAAAATGTGTTATCATGCCTCTGAAATGTGTTGTCAGCTAACCCCTCTGAATGTGTTGTCATGCTACCCCCCCTCTGAAATGTTGTCATGGTCCCCCCCTCTGAATGTGTGTCATGCTTACCCCCCTCTGAAATGTGTTGTCATTCCAACCCCCTCTGAAATGTGTTGTCATGCTAACCTCTGAAATTGTCATGCTAACCCCCCTCTGAAATGTGTCGTCATGCCAACCCCTCTCTGAATGTGCTGTCAGCTACCCCCCTCTGAAATGTGTTGTCATGCTAACCCCCTCTGAAATGCTGTCATGCTTACCCCCCTCTGAAAGTGCTGTCATGCTACCCCCCTTCTGAAATGTGTTATCTGCTAATGTGTTCATGCCCCCCTCTGAAATGTGGTTGTCATCTAACCCCCCTCTGAAATGTGTCGTCATGCAACCCCCTCTGAAATGTTGTCTGTCATGCTAACCCCCTCTGAAAGTGTTATCATGCTTACCCCCCTCTGAAATGTTTGTCATGCTAACCCCTCTGAAATTTGTTGGCATGCCCCCCCTCTGAAATGTGTTGTCATGCAACCCCCTCTGAAATGTGTTGTCATGCAAGCCTTCTCTGAAATGTGTTGTCATGCCAACCCCCCTCTGAAATGTGTTGTCATGCTAACCCCCTCTGAGGCTAACCCCCTCTGAAATGTGTGTCATGCTAACCCCCCTCTGAATGTGTTGTCAGGCTACCCCCTCTGAAAGTGTGTCATGCTAACCCCCTCTAAATTTGGTCATGTCCCATGCTAACCCCCCTCTGAAATGTGTTGTCTCTAATAAAAAAACCCCCCTCTGAAATGTGCTGTCATGCTAACTCCCTCTGAAATGTTTGTCATGCTATCCCCCTCTGAAATGTAGGCTCCGTCATGCTAACCCCCCTCTAAATGTTGTCTCACCCGACCCCCCTCGAATGTGTTGTCTGCTAACCCAAACTCTGAAATGTTTGTCATCCCCCCTCTGACTGTGTTGTCATGTTATCATGCTGCTTACACCCTCCCACCCCCCTCTGAAATGTTTGTCATGCTACCCCCCCTCTGAAATGTGTTTCATTGCTAACCCCCCCTCTGAATGTGCCTTCCTGCTAACCCCCTCTGAAATTGTTGTCATGCTAACCCCGCCTCTGAAATGTGTTGTCATGCTAACCCCCCTCTGAATTGTTGTCATCGACCCCCCCTTCTGAAATGTGTCTCATGTCATGCTATCCCCCCTCTGAAATGTGTCTGAATCATGCTAACCCCCCTCTGAAAAATGTTTATCATGCTTACCCCCCTCTGAAATGTGTTGTCATGCTAACCCCCCTCTGAAATGTGTTTGTCATGCTAACCTCGTCTGAAATGTTGTCGTCATGCTAACCCCCTCTGATATGTGGTTGTCATGCTAACCCCCCCTCTCAAATGTGTTGTCATGCTAACCCACTACTCTGAAATGTGTGTCATGGCCCCCCTCTGAATGTCGTTGTTTGTGTTGTCTCTAATGTGTTGTCATGCCTCCTCTGAAATGTGTCATCATGCTAACCCCCCTCTGAAATGTATTGTCATGCTAACCCCCTCTGAAATGTGCTGTCAGGCTAACCCCCCTCTGAAATGTGTTGTCATGCTAACCCCCCTCTGAAATGTGTTATCATGCTAACCCGCTACTCTAAAATGTTTTGTCATGCTAACCCTCCTCTGAAACGTGTTGTCATGCTAACCCGCTACACTGCAGGAATGAACTCATAGAGACACTATAGTTTGGAGTAGATTATCCACAACATTTACATGTTACATGTTAACTTCAAGATCTTCTGCTTCAGAGCAGCCAGTGTCTTTGTGCATTCACACAAACCAAGAAAAAAGAAATGAAAATGGAAAACATCTGACAGTGAACAGTGTTTAATTGTTCTGTTAGTGTCTGCTTGTTCACGTTGTTATCAACAAGACCAAGAAAACACATTTCTGAGAAAAAACTAAGGTGTTTTATTATAAAACTAGCTACAAGTACCACCAACATATTGTAGAATATGATGTTAAACATGTTTTCAGTTTGTTCAGTTAATATGATTTATGTTTTAAATAGCTGCTTTTTCTTTAAATAGTAAAACATCCAGTATTTCCGTGTAAAAGTAGTCTGTTATATAATCTTTATCTCCAAGATGAAAAAAGAACATTCCAGTTCCAGATCTACCAGAAATAAAGGTCCATTTGTCTAAATCTATGAATGTGAAGCATTTGAATTGTTCCTAAAATGATGTTGTTACAGTCCTGGTTTATTTCTCAGACTGTGTCTGTGCTTGTGGCTCCTCCTGAGGCTGCATTGGTGGGACGTCCTCTAAGAAGGTCCGGAAGAGCTCTGCTGGGTTGAAGTCAGGTCTCCTGAACAGGAAGTAGCACTGAGGGAAGTAGTAGGAGACCAGCAGTCCTCAGTTACCTACCAGGGCAAAATAAACATGAACAACGGACACATTATTTGACTCATGTTTGGAAGAAGTTGTGAATCCTGGTATAAAAATCCCCCAAACCACAGATCAGGGTGGAAAAAGTGATGTCCCTGGGCACCCAAACGTTCCTTCAAGAAAGACATATAAAGTCAGTGATTTGTCCTCCACTAGTCTGGAGCTCAGTCCAAGTTGGAGCTGGATTGATGCAGAAGACTGTTTGTCCATAGTTGGGTCCAACCCTCAGAGAATTAGAGCTGTTATAGAGGCTGAAAAACTGGAGATCATTACTACTGACCACAACAATCTCTTTTCTTTTTGAAAATGTTTGGTTTTAATGTCTTTCTATCAATTGAAACAATCCAACGAATGTCTTCCAAGAGTGGTTATTTCATCATTTTTGTGAGGTTTCGTATTGCATTTATTTTAGACTCCCAGACCAACCGCCTCCCAATCAATCCCATCATCAGGATCAAATTAACTGAGCCAGGAGTTCATCGAACATGAACTCATGATGTTCAGGCGGCTGAGCTGTTGACGCCTTTTAGGGATGAATGAATTAATGAATTTAAGATTCAATGAACTGAATGAGTTTAGGGAGGAAAATACACTTTTATTTTCATATTGTTGTGTGATTTTTTTTCAACTAGACAAGGGACTTTACACTGACTCTGATGGTTCTGACTGTAATTTATGAACCTTGAATCCATCAAAAATTTGAACTCCAACAAAATGACTCCATAATGAAGAAAGAGAAGAATAGAAAGATACAAAGCTTTTCAATGCCTTAAAGGAGTCCAGTTTAACTGAACATTTAAACAAATCTGATCATTAATAAGGCTCTGAGGTAACTAGTCTGCTTTTGATTTTTAAAATTAAACATTTTCTCTGTGTTGAATGTTTGCATCTCCCTGGCTTGACCTCTGACCTGCACCGCCCTCATTTAACAAAACACGTATGTGCAACACTTGTTCTGCTTTTGTCCATTTTTGTGCTTCATCACTAAAACCAGCTGCTATGAAGAGAGCTGTAAAGACATGGATGAAAAAGAAGCTGTTTTCATGCATCATTGTGGTGTTTTGACCAAGGCATGAGCCCAAAATGTCAGTTAGTCTTCAGGAAATTCTGTCAACTTGAGCAGAAAAGGGTCAGATCTTTCTCCTGTCATCATAATGTCAGAAACTGACATTACTTTATAACATATTTAATATCTGAACATTTTAGTCATCTGAACATGAACTTGTCTAATTATTAAATGAAGAGGCTGGGCTGGTTAGAATGGAGTCAGAATTGTACTGAGGAAGTAGATGGACATCTTTGTCATTAATGATTTTCTGTAACTGTTTTTTTAACATCCTGCTTCCACCTCTACAAGTCAAGAAATGTTCCTTCAGGATTTCCCAGTGTGACTGGTTAAACTGGTGACCCCCATATTCACACTGAGGGTCCTTCTGCTTCGTGTACAAGCTGTTTAGCTCGTCTAGACTGGTTCAAACAAATGCTGCAGAGAAAAATGTCCAAACTCTGGGTCAACAACAACGTTGCTCTTTGCTTCAGGCCGGTTGTCATGGAAACATGACGCTCTGTCAGGACTGCTACTGACCAATGACAGCGCTGACTGTTGTCACATGACACATGGTTGCGGTATTTTGGCTTTTTTCTTCTCTTTTCTTTCTTATGCTGATCAAGATTTTCCTGATGATGACAAAATTGTATACTCATCCCAAAAGGATACTATAAAATAACAGTGTCTGTTTCAAAAATATTAGAAATAAACTTGTTTAGAGACATTATGAAGCTTTATGGGAAAACAAATGTATATTATTCAGTTCCAGAACAAACAGGTGAACTTGACCACATTTTACATTTGTCTGATGAACCAGTAGCTCCAGTCTTAGATGTCATCTATGAAACTGCTGAGACTCTATAGATGTCCTGCTCTGCTGTATTCAAGGTGTTTTTATTCTAGTACTGTCTGCTGTAACTGCCACAAGTCTGTGTTGCATTTAAATCACTTTTGTTCAAGGTAATTCTGCTTTTGTCAAGCAGAGAGACACTCATCATGGAGTCTTCACTGTAGAATACAAATTATAATATGAACAGTTTCTCCTGAATAAAGTTTCATATTTTTTAAATCTGTAATTCTACTTTTTTAGAATTTTGAATTAACATTAATTTAGAAGAGGGGAAAGGAAACAAACGGAAAGTGACGTACAGAATCCGTGTATCATTCGTTATTTTTATTTTCAATCGTCAATCTAAATTGAAAAATGAAAATGAGATGTTTTATTTTGTTTTTCGTTTTCTAATATTATAATTTTAGTTAATGATATTTGCTCGGGGGACATGCTCTGGGTCTCTGTAAAGTGCCTAGAGACAATTGACATTGTAACAGACACTATACAATTAAAATTGAATTAAATCCATTAGATCTGCTCCTTTAGTCCATAAATCCACTCATCCATCTGTGATAATCTATGTAGCGTTACTACTCAAGCTAATAAATATTTTTGGAGGGTTTGGAGGAACCGGAGCGCTCGGAGAAAACCCGTGTTGATCCATCAAGTCTTTTAAACTAAATCTGTAGCCAAATCCATTAGATCTGCTCCTTTAGTCCATAAATCCACTCATCCATCTGTGATAATCTATGTAGGGTTACTACTCAAGCTAATAAATATTTTTGGAGGGTTTGGAGGAACCGGAGCGCTCGGAGAAAACCCGTGTTGATCCATCAAGTCTTTCAAACTAAATCTGTAGCCAAATCCATTAGATCTGCTCTATTAGTCCATAAATCCACTCATCCATCCGTGATAATCTATGTAGCGTTACTACTCAAGCTAACAAATATTTTTTGAGGGTTTGGAGGAACCGGAGCAACCGGAGAAAACCTGTAATGATCCATCAAGTCTTTTTAACTAAATCCGTAGCCAAATCCATTGATGGTGGGAAAATCATTTCAATCCTACCAAAAATACTGGATGGTTACTGATAGTCAAAGAAGCAGAAAAAAAAAGCTGGTAGTCTAAATGCCACAACAGAAGAACTTTTTGATGCCTGAAAAAAATCTGGCAATTCTCCCTTTCTTTTTTCTGGCATTTATCTCACGTGTAAGAAAATTCATAGCCGCCTGGTCAAAAATGGGATCGTCTGGTGCCATCGCGGCCCGCAGCAAATTTTCTGGTGTGACAAAAATCCGGAGAAGGTCTTGTGTCATGGCTTTGGTGATA
The DNA here is from genome assembly GCA_018398805.1 of Hirundichthys speculiger. Classification (NCBI taxonomy): domain Eukaryota; kingdom Metazoa; phylum Chordata; class Actinopteri; order Beloniformes; family Exocoetidae; genus Hirundichthys; species Hirundichthys speculiger. The sequence continues at coordinate 221,610 of JAGFBZ010000740.1, read as the reverse complement.
TCGTTGATGTTGTCCTCAACGATCATGAAATCTCGGTCTCCAGCCTCCACTTTAGCCAATACCAAGGGTGCCAGACGTCTCCATATGGTGTCAGTCTGTTCTACGTAGATGTTATTTTTACCTTTCTTTGTTAATTTTGGTAAAAGTCTCATAAGTAGAGCGGTGGAGAGTTTTTTGGACAAATTAATATATGAATCAGCTTTGCTGTCAATTGACTCCAGTGATTCTTCACCACAGCTGTAATCAATGGGACCAGTTTTGACGGTTTCACAGAATGTCACACATTTTGGTGCAAGTCCCTTACTTTGTAAAAGTACAATTGCATTTTCCAGTCCTTGATATGCTTCGACATAACTGTCTTGATTGGATGGATCATTGCAATTCTGAAGGTGTATTTTCTGTTGCAGTACTCTAGCAACATTGAACGTCATGACACCCAGTTTCTGAATCTCAAGGTCCTTCTGAGTACCATCCTCCATCTTTGGACACTCACCACAAACAACAGTGTCTGGAAGTATTTTGACCTCAGGATCCACCAACACCTGAGTTGGTTGGTCAGTCATTGTGTGACGACAAATTGAACGGTCCAATATGTTTTCAACGTCAGGATCCAAGGGCGCTTGTGTTACGCAGTTGGTCTCGACGTGACAGTTACACTCCTGGGTTGTCTCAGTTATTCTTTTCATGTCACAATTCCTATTTAATTCCACAATTTTATCAAGAAGGTATTGAAACGTGCTTGCTTCCATCAGTGTTTCGAGCAAATGGTAATTTTATATATATAAGCTATATTTTTAAGTTGGATGACCTGACGTCATAAAGGCAAATGACGTCATAATCATATCACGTGACTCTTCTACCAATCGAATTCGGGAGCGGAGACGTTCCAGGCTCAGCACAGAAGGGAACGCCCCCCCACATCAAATGTCCGTTTATCACTTTATGTTTAATCCCGGTAAACTGTCACCCGAGATACGAGCCGACGTTTATCGAAGGGTGTCATTTGTGTATTGTTATTATGTAGTAAATAAGAGTCTCACAAATGACTTTAGGTCTGTCTTGTTTACTGCCAGAACGTGCTCTGCCACACTCACTTACAGCAGCCGTAAATCAACATTGGCCCCGCCTTCCTTTACGACAGTTATCAGTACATCTCCCCCATTATAAACATAAACATATACACAGAGCTTTTTATAAAAAAGAACAATAATAATAAGCATATAGAAACAAGCAGTATAATCTCCACCTTTAAAACATCTACCCTTAACTTATGAATGCTGCTTTTGAAATAACAGCAAGAAAAGGCATAGTGACACAAGCAGCATAACTGTACCTTTAAACATCTGCATGTGACTTATGAACACTCCTTTTGAAACATGGCAGGTAAATTATGGACACTACCCAAGCCCCAGAGTCAATGACTGTTATAGTCTCTGTAGTCACAACTACAGGTCCAGTTTTACCACAGGCTTTCTGGTCCGCTCTGACCTGCGCAGCTGCATAGCCTGTTGCATCATCTTGGATGTGTCTCCTACCATCTCATCTGCATGGCACGGGACTTCTGTCGAATTGTCACTATCATGTCCTTCATCTCTTTGTGCCCTTGCTCCTCTTTCCTGCTCGTTCAGCCTGTTCTCCTGCCTTAGGTCATCCTCTCTGACCACCTGTGGTTGCCATGGCTCTGCAGTTTTTAACAGATGCCTCCTGTTTCTGCGAAAGACATCACCATTCTCTGTCATAACATTGTATGACCTGGGAGCAACCTGTTGCAAACGACGGCTCTTCTGTTCCACGACCCAGGTCCTTCCATGCGAACTACATCCTTGTCCTGAAGTGGCACTAGAGCAGCGGCTGTGCGATCATGAGATATCTTTTGTTTCTGTTGTAGTCTCCTGGCTTTCTCTGCCCACACTTCATCTCTGTGTTCAGGTGCATGTGTAATGTGATTGGGCAGTCGAGTACGGATCTTGCGCCCCAGCAAAAGCTCAGCTGGTGACTTGCCACTTTCCAGTGGGGCTGCTCTGTATGACATCAGGGCCAGGTATGGGTCAGTGTGTTGCTATGTGCTGCCTTTTTTAATAGTCTTTTCACAATCTGCACTCCCTTCTCAGCCTTTCCGTTGGCCTGTGGATAAAGAGGACTGGAAGTTACATGATTGAACTCATACTCTGACACAAACACCTGAAACTCATGACTGGCATAGGCAGGACCATTGTCAGAAACCAGAGTCAGTGGGATGCCCTGCCTGGAAAAGATTGCCTTCAGCTGATTTATCACAGCTCTTGATGTGATGCTGGGTAATAGATATGTCTCAGGATAATTTGAATAGTAATCTATTACTAGCAAATAGTCTTTACCATCATGGTGAAATATGTCAGTTCCAACCTTCTCCCAAGGCTGTGATGGGAGCTCTGTAGTAATGAGGGGTTCTTTCGATTGCTTGTAATGATGCTCCTGACATGTAGCACACTCACTGACCAGCTGGTCAATGTCAGAGTTCATATTTGGCCAGTAGAGGGCCTCGCGTGCTCTCCTTTTTGACTTTTCTGCACCCAGGTGCCCTTCGTGTATTCTGGTGAGCATCTCTCTACGCATTGATGTGGGCACGACAATCCTGTCACATTTAAGCAGAAGTCCATCCACCACCGAGAGCTCTGGCTGAATGTGATAATATTGTTTACATGACCCCTTCTTCCATCCCTCTCTTAGATTTGTCATCACTTTCCGCAGAATGGGGTCCTTTGCTGTTTCCATGGCTATCTTCAACAGCTGTTCTTGAGTGGCGGGCAATGCTGCATAGACCATATCAACATGAAGAACCACGTCCTCTTCTGTCACAGTGTCATGCATGACATTAGGTTGCAGCTCTGGACAGCGTATCTGCAATGAACATTTGTGTGCCCGGTACATATGTGAGTTCATAATCATAACGCTGCAGTTTCATCATTAGTCTCTGTATCCTTGGCGACATGTCACACAGATTCTTTTTAGCAATCCCGAGCAGTGGCTTGTGGTCTGTTTCAAGGATAATCTTAGGAAGTCCATAAATGTAAGTATGAAATTTTTCACAGCCAAAAGCCAAACCAAGGCATTCCTTTTCTATTTGTGCATATCTGCACTCTGTAGCCGTCATTGAGCGTGATGCATACGCTACGGGATGCCACGCCCCTCCTCCTCCTGGAGAAGGACAGCCCCTAGACCATCCTTTGAGGCGTCTGTAGAAACTTTTGTTTTCTTTTCAGGACAGAAAAACTTAAGTAGTGGTTCACTTGCTAGAGCACTTAACAGTTCCTTCCATTCTGCATCATGTTCATGTGCCCACTGGAACTGTGTCTCATGATGTAATAGCTTTCTCAGATTAGCAGTTTTTCACGGCTAAATTTGGCACAAATTTCCCCAGATAGTTCAGCATTCCTAGGGCCCCTCTGCACCCCTTTTCTGTCTTTTGGCTTCTCCATGTCATGTATAGCTTTTACTTTTACCTCATCTGGTTGAACTCCAGCCGTGGTGATCTTGTCTCCAAGGAACTTGATTTCACTGACACTGAACTGACATTTTTTCTCTGTTTAATTTGAGTCCATACTCCTGTATCCTCTTGAGTGTCTTTTCCAGTCTGGTGTCATGTTCTTTCTGTGTGGCGCCCCACACAACGAGATCATCCACGTACACCCGCACACCGTCCAGTCCCTCAATGATTTGCTCCATTGCACGATGGAAGATTTCAGGGGCAGAACTGATTCCAAAGGGCAAACGTTGGTATGAGTACCTGCCAAATGGAGTATTAAAGGTACATAGCTTGGCACTCTCCTCATCAATCTTTAGTTGCCAAAAACCATGTGAGGCATCCATCTTAGAAAAGTGTTTTGCTCCAGTCATTTCACTAATTATTTCCTCCCTTTTTGGTATCTGATAGTGTTCTCTTTTGATGTTTGCGTTAAGATCCTTCGGGTCCATGCAAACACGGAGTTTGTCATTTTTCTTTGAGCTGACACAGACCATAGAATTTACCCAGTCAGTGGGCTCTTCTACCCTTTTTATGACAGCCAGGTTCACCATGCGGTCTAGTTCTGCTTCCTTCAGTCTGTCACGGAGAGCCACCGGGACTCTTCTGGGTGCGTGGATCACAGGTTGCGCATCTTCTCTCAGTTTGATGGAGTATGTGAAGGGCAGCGCTCCAAAGCCCTGAAATACATCTGCATATTTTTGTATTATGGCATCATGAGACAGATCCGTACTGCTTGGTGGGGCACTTTGCACAGTTGTCATTTCATTGATGGTGTAGACTCGTTTGACTAAGCCCAAATCCACACATGCTTTATCCCCCAATAATGTCTCGTGTCCGTCAGGTACAACAGTGAACATCACACGATGCAGGCGGTTCTTGTGCTTTATTGTCAGCCTGCATGTACCTTTTGTCTCTATGCTCTGTCCATTGTATGCCTTCAAAGCTACTGTTCTATTCAATATCTTGGGTCTCACCTTGAGATTCTGTGCATCACTCCAGCTTATTAGGTTTGCCTTAGCCCCTGTGTCAAGCTTAAAAGGAACTATGGTGTTATTTACCAGCAGAGGAGCTATCCAAACTTCACTCTGTAGCTCCACTGCATGCACAGTTGATCCATCCACAGCTTTTTGAGTCACTTTGCACTGTTCCAATAAACAGCGCATCTTCTGTGTCAACAGCATGCACTGTTTTTTTTACTTTCAGTTTTTTCACTCCAAAAGCACATCTTAGCGAAGTGGTTCCTGCCTCTGCATTTCGCACAAGTTTTTACCGTATGCTGGACACTGCCGGGCTGCATGTCTGTTACCGCACCGTCTGCATTCGTAAGGCATCACATTCCGTGGCTCTGCACGCCCCTCCCGTGTCCTTTTTGTTTATGACGTCCACCGACATGTTCTCTAGTCCCAGCGTACTCGAACACATTGACATTGTACTCGTGCCCGTTGCTGCGGTGTTACTCTGTCCAAAAGTTTTTGCGTGCATGGCAGACAGTTCACTCGCGTGGCAAAGTTTCACGGCGCCGTCCAATGTCAGGTTTACTGTCGCTCAGCATCTTTTCTCTCACTCGTTTGTCATTTATACCAAACACGACTTGATCACGTATCATTGAGTCCTTAAGTTCTCCAAAGTTGCATGTTTGTGCTTTGGTCTTTAAGTCAGTTAAAAAAGCACCAAAGGACTCACCCTGTTTCTGTATACGAGAGCGAAAAACATATCTCTCATAAACTTCATTTTTTCAGGGTGTGCAGTAGTCATCGAAAAGTCCCAGCACCGTGTCCAGACTTTCTTTATGATCCAACGTGAATGTATTATACACCTCAATAGCCTGCGGGCCAGCCACTGTCAGCAACAAAGCCACATTACGTTCTTCCGAATTAGACGAGGCCCCAATCGCCGTCAGGTAGAGAAGAAAACGTTGCTTGAAGGACCGCCAGTTTTCATCCACATTCCCATCCAGCAGTAGGTTACCGGGCGGCTTTATCCCCTCCATCGTCGTAGAGTCTCCTTATCGTGAGTTCAATAATTCCTGGTACCATGTATTGTTATTATGTAGTAAATAAGAGTCTCACAAATGACTTTAGGTCTGTCTTGTTTACTGCCAGAACGTGCTCTGCCACACTCACTTACAGCAGCCATAAATCAACATTGGCCCCGCCTTCCTTTACGACAGTTATCAGTACAATTTGTACCCCCAAAAATAACGTCTGGCGTGGAGTTAAGACGCGGAGCACTAAAATAGCACCACTTTTGGGACCATCGCATCTGTTTGTAGCTTCGGAAAGAGTCGGGTCCTCCGGAAATTGACGAAGGCTGTTCTGGCGACAGGTAAAGGTTGAACGGCGCAGCGGTGATGCTGTTTAACGCTGTTAAAGGCCGTAACTGATGCCAGGAGTAGACGTAACGCTGGTTTTACGTCTGTATCGCTTAAGTAACTACTGACAGCTTTGCTGAGATAGTTTTGTCTCACCAAGTCTCTCGTGGAAACTGTTCCGGGATCTGTTGAACCACCGGTAAAGTAAACACGGGGATGCTAACATGCTAACATGATGCTACATTTAGTGCGACGCTGAAGTTGGTTTCTGATTAGCGAAGAGGCTAAAGGGCCATTCCACCGCATTTTAGAGCAGTAAGACTGCCTTATACCAGACCCTGTTACAAAACCACAATACCTTGACTGCTCAAACCTGGATTCAATTATCTCATCGATAGTTAAGAATATTTTGAACATAGTTTATTATTTGGGAAACCTTTATTCAATTTGTGAAAATACAAAAAAAATGGCATATTCCCAGTTTTTTGAGAGGCCACTTTAGACCAGGTCCAATCAAAAACAACAATTATTGAGTGGTGAAATCTGGATCTAATTATGTCTTAGCTAGGAAATTAAATATAAACCAGGGTCTCTCCATGTCATCCTTTTTGTGTCCAGTTTGTGTATTTATATTTTTTGTACATATGTCTTATGTTATTTCACCACCTATTTTTATTTCATTATTTAATGTTTTCATGCTTTTACATTTTTTCTGACCGTGACCACCACTGCATTTTTGTTATCTTCCAGGAACATAATGACAATAAATAAATCTTGAATCTTTATTTTCATTAAGAGCTCTTCTTTTTTACTGAAGATGTCATGAATTAATTCATTTAAACTCAGTAAATGCATCTGTTTTCCTGATTTTTCCTCATATATCTTTAATGTTTGGTTCTTTGAAAATCAAAAGTTGTCATGTTAAAAAGCAAAACAGTGAGTGTTGTTCTGTCATGGAATTCATAACACCATTTCACAATGTTACAGAAACAAATGGTAACGTTGTCCAACTTCACTTTTGTAATGCAAAAACACATCCAATTTTACCATATGTATGTATATTAGAGGTGTTCACAGGTCCACTTTCATGGACCCATAACCGACCCGACCCGAGTCTTTAGTTTCTGACCACAAACCGAATCGAGTTACCCGAATAGAACCGAGACAATACAGCCCCTAGTTGCTCATGTTAAAGTTGTCTAGTGTTGAATAAAACTTCATTTTCTTACCTAAAGGCTAAGTGAGTGACAGCTGGCACCGCCAATATCTTTAACTCTCTTGGGTAAACATGGACCCAGCCTGTCAGAGAGCACCGACCGGACCCGAGACTACTGTACCGATTCCGACCTGAACCCGGAGTCACGTCTTGTGAATGGACCCGAGACCCGATTCGAGGGCTGCACAATTAATGGAAAAACAATCGAAATCGTGATTTTTGGTTGCCACGATTAAAATTTTGAAAATCGTGATTAATGGTGACCATGTACAATGTAGTGTAGGGGACAATGTAGCTGCCTTTGGGCGTTCTTGAAGCTAAGACATGTTTACAGGCTGGTGTTTATGGCCAAAAATCTCTAGGACCGCCTAAGTTTCATGCTATTGCCTTTTATATAATTTGTCCATCCCTTATGCAATACTTTCTTGGTTACATTTCATATCGTGATTTTAAATAACATTCTGGATAATCGTAATCGTGATTTTGATCCAAATAATCGTGATTATCATTTTTTTCCATAATCGTGCAGCCCTCGATTCCCCGATTCAGGTCGGGTCAGAACCTCGGGTTTTCTGGTCCATGGATTGTTCCAAAGACCTCTAATATATATATATATATACATATATATATATATATATATATATATGTATATATATATGTTAGGGCTGGGCAAGTTAACGCGTTATTATCGCGTTAACGCATTCATTTATTAACGCCGACAATTATTTTAACGCACGTTGATCACATGCTTTTGTTTTGAAAAGTCTGTTGAAAAGTCTGGCTGCTGCGGAACCGGAAGATAATTGGCAGGTAAACATGTGAAAAAACCTAGAACAGACATGGAGAACGATAAAAATCTGTATACTTAACAGTTCAGGTAGCAACTCAGGTAGCAATATTTACAATTCTGTCTGAAAATTCTGGACTGCAACAAAACTTTCGCGTCATTCCTCCATGTTACATCAGATCTGTTCACTTACTGGTTACTTCAGTGCGGCTCCATCTAGTGGCACAGATGTGTAACGACAACAGAAAGTCCAGTCATTGTTTATAAAACAAATTCAGTCCTGTGGACCATTTTTTTCATTTCGTATTTTTGATCCAAGTCTAAAATTGAAATATTAAAAAAAAAAAAAAAACAGGCATTTTTTTCCTTTTTTTTTTTGTTAGATTAAAAAACGAAAAACATTAAAATGTCACTTTTTAATTTTTGATTTGATTTAAAAGTTTCTGAGAGAGATTACCTGTTTTAATGTTATGATTCTGCTGAGCCACAATCTTTTTTTTTGATTTTGTTTGTAGACTTTTTTTTTATTTTCTATAAAAAAGAGAATGACATTAATGCCCTGGCAGTGGCAATAAGCTTTATTATATTTTACATTTTTTAAGATGAGATTTTCACTAAATATGTGTTACTGACAAGTGCTGATGTAAAAGTGTTTGAACAACAAATGTTTTGGCACTTTAGTTCATATGGCAGCAGAACATTTAAATAAAAGTGGATTTTACACTACTTTTGAATTCATTATTTGATTTTGCGTATACAATGCGATAAATCGCGATTGATCAGGGAAATAATGCGATTAATCGCGATTAAAAATTTTAATCATTGCCCAGCCCTAATTATTATATATAATATTATAATATTAATATATTCTTATTATTATTATATTATTATTTTAAGTATGAAATAATAATACAAATATAAAGATTAAATAAGTTTTAATATTTAAATAAAATGCGCAATTTCAGTAGTTTAGAGCAGAGGTGTTCAACCCTGGTCCTCCGAGGCACCCTATCCAGCAGGTTTTAGATGTTTCCCCTTCTTCTTCACACCGTGATACAAGTGGCTGTGTCATCAACAGACTTGTGCAGACTTTGAGGACAACCTGATAATGACCATTAATTAAAATCAGGTGTGTTGAAGCTGGGAAACCTCTAAAACCTGCTGGATAGGTGCCTCAAGGACCAGGGTTGAAGACCTCTGGTTTAGAGGTCTTCACGGGTCCACTTTCATGGACCCGACCCCGAATAGAGCCGTGAAAATTCGACCCGAAACCGACCCGACCTGAGCTATTATCATAAGTTCGGGAGTCCAAACCTGAATGGACCCGCAATTTTTGGACCCGTAACCGACCCGACCTGAGTCTTTAGTTTCCGACCACGAACTGAACCGAGTTACCTGAATAGAACCGAGACAATACAGCCCATAGTTGCTAATTTTAAAAGTTGTCTAGCCTTGAATAAAACTTGATTTTCTTACCTAAAGTTGTTTTCTTCTACCCGGCTCAGTTGCTCCATAGGCTACGTGATGGAAACGACAATAAATCCACGTCGTTATTCTCTTTGCGGATACAGATGCTGTTGATAGCAACTGCTAACACTAATAGCCTACACCGATCAGGACGTGTCGTGAATATGTTCTCATGCAGTGTTGTCATGTTGGTGATCCGTTATGCTTTACAGCTGCCGGTAAACAAACCGCTAATAACGCGCTACGGCAACACGATTGTTTCATGACAAACACGCCACGTTAATGAATAATCATTTAACTGTCCGAGTCCTGACATTAGCTGCCACCGCCAGTATCTTTAACTCTCGAGTAAACGTGGACCCAGTCTGTCAGAGAGCACCGATCTCTCTGGGTGGTGGCGAAGGATGTGCGCCGTCATGGCTTTCCTCATATCGAGCTCTCCTGCCTCGTGCTTTTTATAAAAACCAAATAAAGTCCATACATTTGATTTGAAGTGGGGCGGTGTGGGAAAGAGTTCTGGCTCTGTGAAAGTACTCCACTCGCTGCATTCCGCCATTTTGTCGCGTGAATTTGCCGGCATTCTGGTTACTATGGTGACACACGTGCTTCTATTTCCGGAAGTGTAGATGACAAAAGAGACAGTGAGCAGAGTATTTCCACGGAGCCACCCGAACTCTTTACCCCACCATTAAATAAATAAAAATCGATTCTTGTATGAGAACCGATTTTTAAAAATCCCCAGAAAAAAATTGCGATTAATATAAAAATCTATTTTTTGGCCCAGCCCTACAGATGACCCTGAGGAGGCCAACATTATCATAGAGGGGTGGAAGTGCTGCAGGACGTGAAGGACCCACTCCTCCCTGGGCTCATCTACTGCCTAAATCTGGAGGTCCCCAGTAACCTCAAGCACACCTTTGAATTAATTCAGAAGATGTTGATGGACAGAAACTGTCACGGAAGGTACAGGTCCTCAAAGGTAAATTATATGAGTAAGTGTAAAGAATTTACAACATTTAACAGCTTTTTAAAATAGTATTATTTGAACCACAGCATTGATGTGATGTTTTGCTGTCCTACTTAAATTGAATATTTTACCATTAATAAAATTCAATTCCAAAATACTTTATTAAACTCATTAAAAAGAGAGATATTGTCAGTAAAGGTCAGGTAAAGCACAGATCTGGGAGGTGACAGGAATTAATAACATTTAGTGACATATCAAATTAAAGACATTACTGTTTATAGTTTACCTGAAAACCTCAATGGCAGAGGTAAGCCAAACTTAAAAACGGTTGGTAGTTGTTGGATTTTTTTTTTTTTTTTTCATTTATTTCTTCATTTTCAGCATATTTGGGCTTTGAAACTTTGTGATTTGAAATGAATAAAAACAAAAACAGTAATGGTTTGTGTGTCTTTAGGTTTTACAGTGTATGTCTTAATGGATCGTTATTTTCTTTTAGTGAACTTTTCAGCATTTATATTTCATTTAGTGCACATCTATAAAACTTCTATAAAAAGTTCTTTAACCCTTGTTTGGTGAAGACACGGTCATTATGTGCGGAAGTTAGCACCTCCTCTTCTGATCACAGTTTCAACGGTGTGAATAAAAGCATCAGAATCCTCTGATTCTAGTGGGTCTAAATGTGAGACAAAGAGAACGTTGGATGGACAACAACACAAAACGTCTTTCACTGAGCCATTTAACAAAAAGTTATTATGTATCAGCTTTTGGATCGTAGGGTCAGAGTGTGGAGAAGATGTGGAGACTAGAGGTCTTCAATAGACTCTTCAATAGAGGACTCGGATTTTCACGGGTCCATGAAAGTGGACCCGTGAAAATCCGAGTCGAAACCGACCCGACCTGAGCTATTATTATAAGTCCGGGGGTCCGAACCCGAATGGACCCGCAATATTTGGACCCAGAACCGACCCGACCCGAGTCTTTATTTTCTGAACGAACTTAACCGAGTTACCCAAATAGAACCGAGACAATCCAGCCCATAGTTGCTCATGTTAAAGTTGTCTAGCGTTGAATAAAACTTGATTTTCTTACCAAAGTTGTCTTCTTCTACCCGGTTCAGTTGCTACATAGGCTACGTGATGTAAACAACAATAAATCCACGTCGTTATTTTCTTTGTGGATACAGATGCTATTGGTAGCAACTGCTAACGCTAATAGCCTACACCGGTCAGGACGTGTTGTGAATATGTTCTCTCATCCAGCGTTGTCATGTTGGCGATCCGTTGTGTTTTACAGCTGCCGGGCAAACCGCTAATAACACGCTACGGCAACACGATTGTTTCATGACAAACACGCCACGTTAATCAATAATCATTTAACTGCCCCGAGTCCTGACATTAGCTGCCACCGCCAATATCTTTTCCTCTCTCGAGTAAACGCGGACCCAGCCTATCAGAGAGCACCGACCGGACCCCAGAATAACTGTACCGATTCCGACCTGAACCCGGAGTCACGTCTTTTGAATGGACCCGAGACCCGATTCAGGTCGGGTCGGAACCTCTGGTTTTTGGGTAGTCGGATTGTTCCGAAGACCTCTGTGGAGAACGCTTTGGTGATTGCTGCAGTGAAAGAGTTAGATGATCTGGTGGAGGCAGTGTGATGATGTGGAGCAGCATCTCCCTGACTGGATAAACCAGGCTCGTCATCATTGGAGGTCATCTCAGAGCAGAGGGACATCCAGATGAAACTCTGCAACCAGAGACAATCCCATTCCTCCACAGTGTGGGACCAAACTGTCCTCTGAGATGACAACACTCGCCCCCCAGAGGATCAATGTCCTGACCTCAACCCCAGTGATTGAACAGATCAGCTTGGACTGATGTTGGTGCCAAAGTGACCAACACAAACCAGGTTGGCTGGTTGGAGACTGGGATGTCATCCCACAGCAGTGGTCACCAGTCTGTTCTGGTCTGGCCTAGTGATGTAATGTGAGGTCATAAACAAGTCACAATAACTTAAACCATGTAAATGCACATTTCATACTGTTTATTAGAAGTTTCATTCATATGAGCCGATCCTTGTTTGATGTTTAGATAATTTTACAGCACTAACTGACACAAAGTGTCAATTATTTTCTTTTTCAGCCTTATTAATTTGATGTCCCACATTTTTTTTGTTGAATTTCCCTTCTGGGATTAATAAAGTATTTTTCATTTCATTTTCATTTTTTGGTGTCCCACATTTTCAAGGGTAAATGGACTGAGATTGGTTTTTAACATGGCTGCCATTGATGAGAGCTCTTCATTGCTTTTCTCGTAAAATTGATCTTTGATTTGAATGAATTTCTGTAATTAATTGAAATGATTTGTTGAGGCTTAATGGGAGCTAATCTAACTGGGCCATCCAGAGCTCATCCAGAGCTCCATAGTTGTAGACAGGGGCGCTGCTAGGGATTTTGGGCCCCATGAAAAGAATCTTTACCGGGCCCCCCCACCCAGCGGCGAAATTTGTTGATGCTATTTTTGATCATCATTAGGGGCCTCTCTGGGCCCCCCTCAATCATGGGCCCCTATAATCCGTATCCTTTACCCCCCCTTTTCGGCGCCCCAGGTTGTAGATCCATAGCTCAGTGGTTTTTAGCAGGTGGTCCTTATAGAGAGACCACAGTCCTCCTGCAGCAGCTGCAAGTTCAACTCCTTTGACACATGTCTTCTACTTACTGACTACACCTTCAGTGAAGCCAGATGGAGCCACAGGATCATGAAGAAATACTTTAGTCCACCCATCCATCTACTCACACACATTTACTTCAAATCAAATGGTTTATTGAAGATCATTAATTAACATGAATGGATTTTACATTGTGAAGGAACCACAGAAAAAAACAACCAAGTCTTTTAAGGCAAATCCATTAGATCTGCTCTATTAGTCCATAAATCCACTCATCCCTCTGTGATAATCTATGTAGCCTTACTACTCAAGCTAACAAATATTTTTTGAGGGTTTGGAGGAACCGGAGCAACCGGAGAAAACCTGTAATGATCCATCAAGTCTTTTAAACTAAATCTGTAGCCAAATCCATTAGATGTACTCTATTAGTCCATAAATCCACTCATCCCTCTGTGATAATCTATGTAGCGTTACTACTCAAGCTAACAAATATTTTTTGAGGGTTTGGAGGAACCGGAGCACCCGGAGAAAACCTGTAATGATCCATCACGTCTTTTAAACTAAATCTGTAGCCAAATCCATTAGATCTGCTCTATTAGTCCATAAATCCACTCATCCCTCTGTGATGATCTATGTAGCGTTACTACTCAAGCTAACAAATATTTTTTGAGGGTTTGGAGGAACCGGAGCACCCGGAGAAAACCCGTAATGATCCATCAAGTCTTTTAAACTAAATCTGTAGCCAAATCCATTAGATCTGCTCTATTAGTCCATAAATCCACTCATCCCTCTGTGATGATCTATGTAGCGTTACTACTCAAGCTAACAAATATTTTTTGAGGGTTTGGAGGAACCGGAGCACCCGGAGAAAACCCGTAATGATCCATCATGTCTTTTTAACTAAATCCGTAGCCAAATCCATTGATGGTGGGAAAATCATTTCAATCCTACCAAAAATACTGGATGGTTACTGATAGTCAAAGAAGCAGAAAAAAAAAGCTGGTAGTCTAAATGCCACAACAGAAGAACTTTTTGATGCCTGAAAAAAATCTGGCAATTTTCCCTTTCTTTTTTCTGGCATTTATCTCACGTGTAAGAAAATTCATAACAGCCTGGTCAAAAATGGGATCGTCTGGTGCCATCGCGGCCCGCAGCAAATTTTCTGGCGTGACAAAAATCCGAAGAAGGTCTTGTGCCATGGCTTTGGTGATATCGTTGATGTTGTCCTCAACGATCATGAAATCTCGGTCTGTAGCCTCCACTTTAGCCAATACCAAGGGTGCCAGACGTCTCCATATGGTGTCAGTCTGTTCTACGTAGATGTTATTTTTACCTTTCTTTGTTAATTTTGGTAAAAGTCTCATAAGTAGAGCGGTGGAGAGTTTTTTGGACAAATTAATATATGAATCAGCTTTGCTGTCAATTGACTCCAGTGATTCTTCACCACACCTGTAATCAATGGGACCAGTTTTGACGGTTTTACAGAATGACACACGTTTTGGTGCAAGTCCCTTACTTTGTAAAAGTACAATTGCATTTTCCAGTCCTTGATATGCTTCGACATAACTGTCTTGATTGGATGGATCATTGCAATTCTGAAAGTGTATTTTCTGTTGCAGTAGTCTAGCAACATTGAAACGTCATGACACCCAGTTCCTGAATCTCAAGGTCCTTCTGAGTACCATCCTCCATCTTTGGACACTCACCACAAACAACAGTGTCTGGAACTATTTTGACCTCAGGATCCACCAACACCTGAGTTGGTTGGTCAGTCATTGCGTGACGACAAATTGAACGGTCCAATATGTTTTTAACGTCAGGATCCAAGGGCGTTTGTGTTACGCAGTTGGTCTTGACGTGACAGTTACACTCCTGGTTGTCTCAGTTATTCTTTTCATGTCACAATTCCTATTTAATTCCACAATTTTATCAAGAAGGTATTGAAACGTGCTTGCTTCTATCAGTGTTTCGAGCAAATGGTAATTTTATATATAATAAGCTATATTTTTTAAGTTGGGTGACCTGACGTCATAAAGGCAATGACGTCATAATCATATCACGTGACTCTGCTACTATCGAATTCGGAGCGGAGACGTTCCAGGCTCAGCACAGAAGGGAACGCCCCCCACATCAAATGTCCGTTTATCACTTTATGTTTAATCCCGGTAAACTGTTACCCGAGATACGAGCCGACGTTTATCGAAGGGTGTCATTTGTACCCCCAAAAATCACGTCTGGCGTGGAGTTAAGACGCGGAGCACTAAAATAGCACCACTTTTGGGACCATCGCATCTGTTTGTAGCTTCGGAAAGAGTCGGGTCCTCCGGAAATTGACGAAGGCTGTTCTGGCGACAGGTAAAGGTTGAACGGCGCAGCGGTGATGCTGTTTTAACGCTGTTAAGGCCTAACTGATACCAGGAGTAGACGTACGCTGGTTTTACGTCTGTATCGCTTAAGTAACTACTGACAGCTTTGCTGAGATAGTTTTTTGTCTCACCAAGTCTCCTCTGTGGAAACTGTTCCGGGATCTGTTGAACCACCGGTAAAGTAAACACGGGGATGCTAACTGCTAACATGATGCTACATTTAGTGCGACGCTGAAGTTGGTTTCTGATTAGCGAAGAAGCTAAGGGCCATTCCACCGCATTTTAGAGCAGTAGACTGCTATACCAGACCCTGTTACAAAACCACAATACCCTTGACTGCTCAAACCTGGATTCAATTATCTCATAGATAGTTTAAGAATATTTTGAACATAGTTTATTATTTGGGAAATCTTTATTCAATTTGTGAAAATACAAAAAAATGGCATATTTCCCAGTTTTTTGAGAGGCCACTTTAGACCAGGTCCAATCAAAAACAACAATTATTGAGTGGTGAAATCTGGATCTAATTATTCTTAGTAGGAAATTAAATAAAACCAGGTCTCTCCATGTCATCCTTTTGTGTCCAATTTGTGTATTTAATTTTTTTGACATAGTCTTATTTATTTCACCTATTTTATTTCATTATTTAATGTTTTCATGCTTTTCATTTTTTCTGACCGTGACCACCACTGCTTTTTGTTATCTTCCAGAACAATGACAATAAATAAATCTGATCTTTTTTCATTAAGAGCTCTTCTTTTTACTGAAGATGTCATGAATTAATTCATTAAACTCAGTAAATGCATCTTTTCCTGATTTTTTCTCTATATCTTTAATGTTTGGTCTTTGAAAATCAAAAGTTTCATGTTAAAAAGAAAAACAGTGAGTGTTGTTCTGTCATGAATTCATAACAACCATTTCACACTGTTACAGAAACAAATGGTAAGTTGTCCAACTCACTTTGTAATGCAAAAACCACATCAATTTTACCATATGTATTTATATAGAGGTGTTCACAGGTCCACTTCATGGACCCATATAACCGAGACCCGAGTCCTTTAGTTCTGACAAACCGAATCGAGTTACCCGATAGAACCGAGACAATACACCCCTAGTTGCTCATGTTAAAGTTGTAGTGTGAAAAACTTCCTTTCTTACCTAAAGGCTAAGTGAGTGACAGTGGCACCGCCAATATCTTTAACTTCTTGGGTAAACTGGACCCACCTGTCAGAGAGCACCGACCGGACCCGAGACTACTGACCGATTCCGACCTGAACCCGGAGTCACGTCTTGTGAATGACCCGAGACCGATTATTATGGAATCGAAATCGTGATTTTTGGTTGGTTGAAAATCGTGATTGTGACCATGTGGACAGCTGCTTTGGGCGTTCTTGAAGCAAACAAATTCTAGGACCGCCCTGTCCCATGCTACTTTCTTGGATTTAAACATTTGGATCGTAATCGTGATTTTGTGATTCATCTTTATGATTCTTATTATTACATATTACATGGGCAAGTTTTCGCTAACGCATTCAATTTTCCATGTGTTTGAAAAGTGTTGAAAAGCTCTTGCTTTTTAAACAGTTTGACCAACACAACTCAGGTAGCCCTGGAAAACTGGACTGCAACACTTTCGCGTCATTCCTCCATGTTACATCAGATCTCCTTACTGGTTAGTGCGGCTTCCGACAACAGAAAGTCCCTTCCTGTTTAGATTTTGATCCATCCTAAATTATATTAAAAAAAAAAAAAAAACAGGCATTTTTTTCTTTTTTTTGTTAGATTGAAAAACATTAAATGTAGCTCCATAGTTGTAGACAGGGGCGCTCTAGGGTTTGGGCCCCATGAAAAGAATCTTTACCGGGGCCCCCACCCAGCGGCGAAATTGTGATGCTATTTTGATCATCATTAGGGCCTCTCTGGGCCCCTCAATCATGGGCCCTATAATCCGTATCCTACCCCCTTTTCGGAGCCCAGGTTGTAGATCCATAGCTCAGTGGTTTTTAGCAGGTGGTCCTTATAGAGAGACCACAGTCCTCCTGCAGCAGCTGCAAGTCAACTCCTTTGACATGTCTTTATACTGACTACACCTTCAGTAAGCCAGATGGAGCCACGGATCATGAAGAAATATTTAGTCCACCCATCCATCTACTCACACACATTTACTTCAAATCAAATGGTTATTGAGATCATTAATTAACATGAAGGATTTACATGTGAAGGACCACAGAAAAAACAACCAAGTCTTTAAGGCAAATCCATTAGATCTGCTCTATTAGTCCATAAATCCACTCATCCCTCTGTGATAATCTATGTAGCCTTACTACTCAAGCTAACAAATATTTTTTGAGGGTTTTGGAGAACCGGAGCGGAGAAAACCTGTAATGATCCATCAAGTCTTTTAAACTAAATCTGTTAGTCCATAAATCCACTCATCCCTCTGTGATAATCTATGTAGCTACTTCAAGCTAACAAATATTTTTTGAGGGTTTGAGGAACCGGAGCACCCGAGAAAACCTGTATGATCCATCACGTCTTTTAAACTAAATCTGTAGCCAAATCCAGAATCTCTATTAGTCCATAAATCCCTCATCCCTCTGGATGATCATGTAGGTTACTACTCAAGCTAACAATATTTTTTGAGGGTTGGAGGAACGGAGCACCCGGAGAAAACCCGTTAATGATCCTCAAGTCTTTTAAACTAATCTGTAGCCAATCCATTAGATGCTCTATTAGTCCAAATCCAATCATCCCTCGTGATGATCTATTAGCGTACTACTCAAGTAACAAATATTTTTTGAGGGTTTGGAGGAACCGGAGCACCGAGAAAACCCGTAATGATCCACAGTTTTAACTAATCCGTAGCCAATCCATTGATGGTGGGAAAATCATTTCAATCCTACAAAAAATACTGGATGGTTACTGATAGTCAAAGAAGCAGAAAAAAAAAGCTGGTAGTCTAAATGCCAAACAGAAGAACTTTTGATGAAAAAAAATCTGGCAATTCTCCCTTCTTTTTTCTGGCATTTATCTCACGTGTAAGAAAATTCATAACAGCCTGGTCAAAAATGGGATCGTCTGGTGCCATCGCGGCCCGCAGCAAATTTTCTGGCGTGACAAAAATCCGAAGAAGGTCTTGTGCCATGGCTTTGGTGATATCGTTGATGTTGTCCTCAACGATCATGAAATCTCGGTCTGTAGCCTCCACTTTAGCCAATACCAAGGGTGCCAGACGTCTCCATATGGTGTCAGTCTGTTCTACGTAGATGTTATTTTTACCTTTCTTTGTTAATTTTGGTAAAAGTCTCATAAGTAGAGCGGTGGAGAGTTTTTTGGACAAATTAATATATGAATCAGCTTTGCTGTCAATTGACTCCAGTGATTCTTCACCACACCTGTAATCAATGGGACCAGTTTTGACGGTTTTACAGAATGACACACGTTTTGGTGCAAGTCCCTTACTTTGTAAAAGTACAATTGCATTTTCCAGTCCTTGATATGCTTCGACATAACTGTCTTGATTGGATGGATCATTGCAATTCTGAAAGTGTATTTTCTGTTGCAGTAGTCTAGCAACATTGAACGTCATGACACCCAGTTCCTGAATCTCAAGGTCCTTCTGAGTACCATCCTCCATCTTTGGACACTCACCACAAACAACAGTGTCTGGAACTATTTTGACCTCAGGATCCACCAACACCTGAGTTGGTTGGTCAGTCATTGCGTGACGACAAATTGAACGGTCCAATATGTTTTTAACGTCAGGATCCAAGGGCGTTTGTGTTACGCAGTTGGTCTTGACGTGACAGTTACACTCCTGGGTTGTCTCAGTTATTCTTTTCATGTCACAATTCCTATTTAATTCCACAATTTTATCAAGAAGGTATTGAAACGTGCTTGCTTCTATCAGTGTTTCGAGCAAATGGTAATTTTATATATATAAGCTATATTTTTAAGTTGGGTGACCTGACGTCATAAAGGCAAATGACGTCATAATCATATCACGTGACTCTGCTACCAATCGAATTCGGGAGCGGAGACGTTCCAGGCTCAGCACAGAAGGGAACGCCCCCCCACATCAAATGTCCGTTTATCACTTTATGTTTAATCCCGGTAAACTGTCACCCGAGATACGAGCCGACGTTTATCGAAGGGTGTCATTTGTACCCCCAAAAATCACGTCTGGCGTGGAGTTAAGACGCGGAGCACTAAAATAGCACCACTTTTGGGACCATCGCATCTGTTTGTAGCTTCGGAAAGAGTCGGGTCCTCCGGAAATTGACGAAGGCTGTTCTGGCGACAGGTAAAGGTTGAACGGCGCAGCGGTGATGTTGTTTAACGCTGTTAAAGGCCGTAACTGATACCAGGAGTAGACGTAACGCTGGTTTTACGTCTGTATCGCTTAAGTAACTACTGACAGCTTTGCTGAGATAGTTTTGTCTCACCAAGTCTCTCGTGGAAACTGTTCCGGGATCTGTTGAACCACCGGTAAAGTAAACACGGGGATGCTAACATGCTAACATGATGCTACATTTAGTGCGACGCTGAAGTTGGTTTCTGATTAGCGAAGAAGCTAAAGGGCCATTCCACCGCATTTTAGAGCAGTAAGACTGCCTTATACCAGACCCTGTTACAAAACCACAATACCTTGACTGCTCAAACCTGGATTCAGTTATCTCTTAGATAGTTAAGAATATTTTGAAACATAGTTTATTATTTGGGAAACCTTTATTCAATTTGTGAAAATACAAAAAAATGGCATATTCCCAGTTTTTTGAGAGGCCACTTTAGACCAGGTCCAATCAAAAACAACAATTATTGAGTGGTGAAATCTGGATCAAATTATGTCTTAGATAGGAAATTAAATATAAACCAGGGTCTCTCCATGTCATCCTTTTTGTGTCCAATTTGTGTATTTATATTTTTTGTACATATGTCTTATGTTATTTCACCTATTTTTATTTCATTATTTAATGTTTTCATGCTTTTACATTTTTTCTGACCGTGACCACCACTGCATTTTTGTTATCTTCCAGGAACATAATGACAATAAATAAATCTTGAATCTTTATTTTCATTAAGAGCTCTTCTTTTTCACTGAAGATGTCATGAATTAATTCATTTAAACTCAGTAAATGCATCTGTTTTCCTGATTTTCCTCATATATCTTTAATGTTTGGCTCTTTGAAAATCAAAAGTTGTCATGTTAAAAAGCAAAACAGTGAGTGTTGTTCTGTCATGGAATTCATAACACCATTTCACACTGTTACAGAAACAAATGGTAACGTTGTCCAACTTCACTTTTGTAATGCAAAAACACATCCAATTTTACCATATGTATGTATATTAGAGGTGTTCACGGGTCCACTTTCATGGACCCATAACCGACCCGACCCGAGTCTTTAGTTTCTGACCACAAACCGAATCGAGTTACCCGAATAGAACCGAGATAATACAGCCCCTAGTTGCTCATGTTAAAGTTGTCTAGTGTTGAATAAAACTTCATTTTCTTACCTAAAGGCTAAGTGAGTGACAGCTGGCACCGCCAATATCTTTAACTCTCTTGGGTAAACATGGACCCAGCCTGTCAGAGAGCACCGACCGGACCCGAGACTACTGTACCGATTCCGACCTGAACCCGGAGTCACGTCTTGTGAATGGACCTGAGACCCGATTCCCCGATTCAGGTCGGGTCAGAACCTCGGGTTTTCTGGTCGTTGGATTGTTCCAAAGACTTCTAATATATATATATATATATATATACATACATATATATATATATATATATTAGGGCTGGGCCGATACACTTCTGTGCCGATTCGATTCTCCTACGATTTTTGGGTCCCGATTCGATTTATATTGCGATTCTGATTAAACAAGTATTGCATTTCGATTTTACCAAGTATTGCGATTTTTATATTTCAATAATTGAAATATAAAATCATATAATAGTAATATTAAATATTATATTTATTATATGTAATTATTGATTATTTTATATAATATTATAATTATATATTCTTCTTCTTATTATTATTATATTATTTTAAGTATGAAATAATAATAAAAATATAAAGATTAAATAAGTTTTAATATTTTTTTTTTAAAAAATGCACAATTTCTGTAGTTTAGAGCAGAGGTCTTCAACCCTGGTCCTCGAGGCAACCTATCCAGCAGGTTTTAGATGTTTCCCCTTCTTCTTCACACCGTG
The DNA here is from genome assembly GCA_018398805.1 of Hirundichthys speculiger. NCBI lineage: Eukaryota > Metazoa > Chordata > Actinopteri > Beloniformes > Exocoetidae > Hirundichthys > Hirundichthys speculiger. The sequence continues at coordinate 200,113 of JAGFBZ010000740.1, read as the reverse complement.
ATACAAGTGGCTGTGTCATCAACAGACTTGTGCAGACTTTGAGGACAACCTGATAATGACCATTAATTAAAATCAGGTGTGTTGAAGCTGGGAAACCTCTAAAACCTGCTGGATAGGTGCCTCGAGGACCAGGATTGAAGACCTCTGGTTTAGAGGTCTTCACGGGTCCACTTTCATGGACCCGACCCCGAATAGAGCCGTGAAAATTCGACCCGAAACCGACCCGACCCGACCCGAGCTATTATCGTAAGTTCGGGAGTCCAAACCTGAATGGACCCGCAATTTTTGGACCCGTAAACGACCCGACCAGAATCTTTAGTTTCCGACCACGAACTGAACTGAGTTACCCGAATTGAACCGAGACAATACAGCCTATAGTTGCTAATTTTAAAAGTTGTCTAGCGTTGAATAAAACTTGATTTTCTTACCTAAAGTTGTTTTCTTCTACCCGGCTCAGTTGCTCCATAGGCTACGTGATGGAAACGACAATAAATCCACGTCGTTATTCTCTTTGCGGATACAGATGCTGTTGATAGCAACTGCTAACACTAATAGCCTACACCGGTCAGGACGTGTCGTGAATATGTTCTCATGCAGTGTTGTCATGTTGGCGATCCGTTGTGCTTTACAGCTGCCGGTAAACAAACCGCTAATAACACGCTACGGCAACACGATTGTTTCATGACAAACACGCCACGTTAATGAATAATCATTTAACTGTCCGAGTCCTGACATTAGCTGCCACCGCCAGTATCTTTAACTCTCGAGTAAACGTGGACCCAGTCTGTCAGAGAGCACCGATCTCTCTGGGTGGTGGCGAAGGATGTGCGCCGTCATGGCTTTCCTCATATCGAGCTCTCCTGTCCCGTGCTTTTTATAAAAACCAAATAAAGTCCATACGTTTGATTTGAAGTGGGGCGGTGTGGGAAAGAGTTCAGACTCTGTGAAAGTACTCCACTCGCTGCATTCCGCCATTTTGTCGCGTGAATTTGCCGGCATTCTGGTTACTATGGTGACACACGTGCTTCTATTTCCGGAAGTGTAGATGACAAAAGAGACAGCGAGTGGAGTATTTCCACAGAGCCAAAAATCGATTCGTGTATAAGGAATCGATTTTTTTAAATCCCAAGAAAAAAATCGCGATTAATATAAAAATCGATTTTTTTTTGGCCCAGCCCTAATATATATATGTTAGGGCTGGGCAAGTTAACGCGTTATTATCGCATTAACGCATTCATTTATTAACGCCGACAAATATTTTAACGCGCGTTAACGCACGTTGATCACATGCTTTGTTTTGAAAAGTCTGTTACTGGCTGCTGCGGAACCGGAAGATAATTGGCAGGTAAACATGCGAAAAAACCTAGAACAGACATGAAAAACGATAAAAACCTGTATACTTAACAGTTCAGGTAGCAACTCAGGTAGCAATATTAACAATTCTGTCTGAAAAAGAAAATTCTGGACTGCAACAAAACTTTCGTGTCATTCCTCCATGTTACATCAGATCTGCTCCATGTGTTCACTGTCCTGCTGTTCTCTAGCTGGTTACTGCAGTGCGGCTCCATCTAGTGGCACAGATGTGTAACGACAACAGAAAGTCCAGTCATTGTTTATAAAACAAATTCAGTCCTGTGGACCATTTTTTTCATTTCATATTTTTGATCAAAGTCTAAAATTGAAATATTAAAAAAAAAAAAAAAAAAAACAGCCATTTTTTTCCTTTTTTTTTTTTTGTTAGATTAAAAAACGAAAAACATTAAAATGCCACTTTTTAATTTTTGATTTGATTTAAAAGTTTCTGCTGTTACCTCAGAGATTACCTGTTTTAATGTTATGATTCTGCTGAGCCACAATCTTTTTTTTGGATTTTGTTTGTAGACTTTTTTTTTTTATAAAAACAGGATGACATTAATGCCCTGGCAGTGGCAATAAGCTTTATTATATTTTACATTTTTTAAGATGAGATTTTCACTAAATATGTGTTACTGACAAGTGCTGATGTTAAAAGTGTTTGAACAACAAATGTTATGGCACTTTAGTTCATATGGCAGCAGAACATTTAAATAAAAGTGGATTTTACACTACTTTTGAATTCATTATTTGATTTTGCATACACAATGCAATTCATCGCGATTAATCAGGGAAATAATGCGATTAATCGCGATTAAAGATTTTAATCATTGCCCAGCCCTAATATATATATATATATATATATATATATATATATATATATATATATATATATATATATGTATATATATATATATATATATATATATATATATACATATATATATATATACAATTGTTCTTTTTTGCACCAGCTTTCTATTTAACCCCTTCCCATAAATATTGCTGCTTTCATTGTTCTAGTTGAAATTAGAACAATAAAAATAGACTTTATTTATACAGAACTTTTAAAAATGAATTTTACAAAGTTATTCACAATCAAACCAAGGCTTTGAAAAACATTGTTATAATAAAAGTAAATAAGTTTAGAGGAGAAATTTAAAAGAAGGAGGTTCCAGCAGATCCATGTGACCCTGTAGAGGACTGAACAGGTCTGGATGATGAATGGATGGATGGATGATGAATGATGGATGGATGGATGGATCGATCGGTGTATAGATGGGTGGATGGGTGATCCATGGATGGATAATGGATTGGTGGATGGATGGATGGATGAATAGATGGATGGATAAATAATGGGTGGATAGATGGATGATGGATGGATGTATAGATGGATGGATTGATCGATGTATAGATGGGTGATTGATGGATGGATAATGGATTGGTGGATGGATGATGGATGGATGGATAAATTAATGGATGGATGGGTAATGATGGGTAAATGGATGGGTTATGGATCCATGTATAGATGGATTGATGGATGGATGGATGGATGGATGGATGGATGGATGGATGGATTTAAAAGCTTTGTCCCTGAAAGAAAGAACCTGAGAGGAGTTTAGTTTTATTTGGTTCTGGTCTGGAGATTTAAAACAGTCACATTAATGTTTTGTTCTTTAAACTGAGCAGATCAGAGTTGCCTCGTTGTCGGAACCAAGTTGTTAAAAAAAGGCTTGTGTTAATAATGAAGCTGTCTGTGACCACCTGATTAATTAATCAGTACTTATCTCTAGTGATTTCCAGGGACTCATGAATAAATGATCCAGAGGAGAGTCCTCATGATCACAGTAAAACTGATCAATACAAACAGAAATCAGCAGTGTGTCCTTCTGTCCACTAGAGGGAGACAAACAGCCTCCTGGATGAACCAGACTGATGGTTTTCTTCTTCAACTTTGATCTCATGTGGTCAAGACTCTTCACTTGTGTCCTCTCTAGAAATTATTCATTATTTATTGATAAACCAGATGCTGCTATTTGACAGAATGAACAGGGTCCCAACTATCTTAACTGATTAGTGATGGAGGTCAGTTCATCTCGTCCTGGGAGCTACTGGTTTTATTGGAACCAGTTGTGTTTTTGTCAGTTGTCTAAATAACCACGTGTTAGATGTCAAAGCCGCAAGTTCCTCAGATTCACATGAATTTCCTCTTGTCGCGCGCTTCAGTCAGCTGTGTGACGAGCTGCTGGAAGGTCCGTAGCCCCGCCCTTCCGCTTCTCGGTTTCTGATTGGCTGACGGTTTTGAGCGGCTCTGTTCCTGGAGGGAAACGGTTTTATTTCATTTTTCCTCCTTTAACTAGTTCGCTGGTTGTTTGCCTCTTGGTAGATGATGCAGACCAGGACCGGACCCAGACCTGCTGGTCTACACGGACTCCTTTGACCCTCTGGTGAGTTTAAAATGAAAACTTCTCACTTCCTCCCTGTTGTTGTCTGCTGTAAATGCCAGCTTTGCAAAAATCAAGCCGCATGACCTGAAGGGATTATCCATCTAGCAGGTTCCTCCTTTAAAAAAAAAAAAAAAAAGAGAAAACTTAGATGTACAACTTTGAATGTGACTGTGTGTCCAGCAGCATCCTGCAGCTGCTTGAGTTGCTGAAGTTAGTTTCAGGTTGGATATTAAACGTCTTTACAGCAGTTTTTCTGACACCACGTGACCCAGCGAGTCCAAATCTGAATTTATAGTCCTGCAAGAGACAAATAAGACGCAGCTCTCTGTGCTGCATCTGAGGACCTGTTTATTTTATATTCGTATACATATTTTAATTTTAAAAGTTGTTTCCAATAACTTCCACACCAGGTGACCCAGTGACTCCAAAGCAGGATTGTGTGTTATAACCTCAAATTAATATTTAAGTGGACATTTTATCTCAATAAACAGTTAATAAGTGATTTTCTTTTTCCCTCCAAGATAAGTGACAACATTTTTGCTGCAAATATGCTCAACAATTACAACTAAGATGTTCTTTTAATGTAAGAGTAAACAACTGTGTGATTTTAAAATAAGTGTGAACTATTTATGTTCACTTATGGGATATTTTAAACAACTGAAAAAATTAATACGTGAAGGATTGTGTCGGTTCTCAGTGTTGCTTCGGTTCATTTTCGACAAACTGGCAGCTCTGCTCCAAACCTGAGCTCAGTTTGTTTTCCTGCAGGTATTAATAAGATAAACCCTTTTGTATTTCATTTGAGGGCTTTTTGTATTTTTGTTTGTTTGTTCTACATTTTCCTGGTAGTCTTTATTTTTATTTTCATGTCTTTGTTCTTCAGCACCAGATGAGCCTGCGACTCCAGACCAGAGCTGAATTATGTTACAGATAGAAACAAATAAAACATGCAGCTTTGTTTAGTTTTTTGGGTCCTCCTCTTTTTCAAATCGATATTTTAATTGAAAAGAGTTAGATTTTTATCCTTCCTCATGTTGGTTTTTTAAGGAGAAGAAGCTTTTAAATGCAGTGAAACCACGTGTCTTGGTTGTCGTGAGTAGCTGGAAAGAAACACGAGTAATAATCTCCACTTCACAGAAGTAATAAAATAGAATAAAAATGTCCTCCCAGGCAATAAAAACAAGTGTGAAGGCTACAATTAAACTTTGTTTCGTAGGTCACGTGACCTGGAAGCTTCTAGAAATCAAATAACTCCTGAGATGATCCCAACTGAATTTCTGTTCAGTAATCAACCTGAAACAAACTTCACTGCAGCGGCTTCTCTTCTCAAAACAGTTTAAACCTCAACATCATTAACAAGCAGTTATTCCTGTTTTTAGGGCCCTGTTGTATTCTGTATGTTCATTATTATTATTATTACTATTATTAATATTATTATTATTATCGTAAATAAATTGTCTTTTTGAGAGCTTTAATATGCTCTGGAAATCATGAAATTTCGCACACACACTTGCAGTTAAACTGACTTTCTATCGAAGGACGTCACTGTGAGCGTTCAGCAAATATCGACGTCTGGCTTTGATCAAAAAGTTGTTTTAACTTTCATGGGTGTTTTCTAATTTGTCCCAAAATCCCTACATTTAAAGGTGGAGTAGGTGTTGTTTGAAAAACGGTTCCAGCAATCCAACTCAAGTGAGATTTTGAAAATATACACTCCCTCCCTCCTCCCAAAGGCTCCGCCTCCTCCTCTTCAGCTCACCCCTCGAAACCACGCCTTCACATGATTCACGACTGCATGAACCATAGGGAGGGAGGGAGGGAGGGGTGATATTTGATGGACGTATTAGGCAGCCAATCAAAATAGTGATGATCACTTTTTTGATTGGTCAGAGTTTTTCTCTGATTATACCTTCTAGACTGGACCAAAATGTTTAGTTTTTTTTGCAAACATTTTATTTCAGTGGGTGCAATGGGAATGTGAAAAGGTTTTCAGGCAATATTGTAAAAAGTGTTGCAAAAAAACAACACCCACCCCACCTTTAAGGAGACCTTTGGTTCCGTTACGTAGTTTATTTTGTCAGAGCTTCATCAGTTTTGTGGTTTGACACATGACGTCACGAGTTTATGTCAAAAAGAAACAATTTTGAGTAGTCGATATTTAACTACTAAAATTTGCCACATTAAGTTAAAAAGTGAAGATTTAGCAAACTTTGTGATTTTTATAGCAAAATGCTGCTTTTCATTTTACAAAAGAAATGTTGCAATTTTTCAAAAGACAATCTGTTTTATTGTATGGCTGTGTAATTAAGACTATTATACTGTAAATAAGTGTCGTTTAACTGAGCGTGCCCGCTAATGTTGGGTTGACAGATGCATGACCGTCCACATCACCATCATACATTTTTGTTTTAGCTGCTGATGCTGCTTTGCCCCCAGACCCTTCCAGAACCAGAACTAATGTCTACCATCCGTCAGTGAAATTAATAAAACAAATCCTTTTAAAATGAGACTGACTTGGGTCTTGATTCTCAGCTCTGAAGTCCAGTTCACAGAAAGTTCTACGTGACGACAGCCAGCCGTTTGTCTTTGACTGAAACATGCCCTTAATAATGCAGGTATTTGTGGTTTTATGTCACTGTAGCAGAATAATTTAGTAAAAATTCACCTCCAGTGGTCTTGGATGTGAACTTTCTTGTGATTTGCTCCCCCATTTGGTCTGGACGATAGACTGTAGAAGAAGACTGGACAAACCCTCTGTGATGTCATCCTCAGGTTCCCTATAGAGTTCTTCTGAATCCTCTTTATGGCGAAAACCATGTTGCAACGAACAGACCTGGAAGTCAGCAGGAACACGCCCACCTTTTTTCAGTCACAGTTAGCTCCTTTAGCTTTGCTGGCTTAGCTTATATTTAGATTCAATGCTAATAAGGGCTCCCTGAGTTCTGGGGAATATGAAGCGTAACTTCACTCACTCTTGCGGGGCTTTGCAAACCTGTGCCTTTCCGTCTTCCTCCAGTTATTCCAGCCAAAGTAGACAAAGTAGACCTAACCCTCATGCTAAATCTGTGGAAGTTTTGAATAGTTGTTTCAAAATCAGAAGTTTATGCATTTTCCAAAAGCTCCGAATGCAGCGGTAACAAGCTGTTTCTACTGGTGCTGCCACCTAGTGGACACCATTGTGGCGGTACTGGCGTAGCACCTATTAATGTTACATTATATTCATTCTGATCAAATTAGTCCAAACATCCTCATATCAAGTATCGCTGCGGAAACAACATCGGAAACAAGTGCTGAGCTGAAACGAGGACCAGCGGAGCTCACTGGGACCCCGGTCGTTTGGCCTGCAATTGGCAGTTTAGACCCCTTGCAGTCAGACTGAACGTGGGTACCAGTAAACTTCCTGGAAGAGCCATGATCTGATGTGGCTCCCGGCTCTTAGCTGGGCCACGCTGGAGGATCAGCCAGTAACGGTTCACAGTGGGACCTTGTTTTACAAATGTTGTTTCAGTTGCGACTAGGGATGGGCATAATTAATCGATTAATCGATGATTGATCATTAAGAATTTGGTCAAAGACATTCATTTTCGTCGATGAACCGAATGTTTTTTTGTTTTTTTTTTAACACTCCGAATGTAGGTTATCAGTGCACGTCCTCAAACAATGCGATGCATTTCGCTGTGCCACCGATAGAAATTTGGCAGCAGGGGGCAACATTTCACCATCACCCTACCCTGGCTGGACTCAGTTGTTACATGCGAGCTTCTGTAGGTCATCCCCTAATCATGAAGCGGTCGCGGTGAAGTGTGGCGTGGGACCATTTTCGTTTAGAAAATGACCAAGTGTACTGCGATCACTGCAATGCAAATTACAAATACAATTAATCGACAACGACAATGATGTATCACTTGAACAACGCGCATCCAAGCCTTGTAAAAGACGGTGGAGGCGGTTCATCTCTATCTCAGCCTAGCCTAGCCTAGCCTCAACTCGGTGTTAGCACGGACCAGAAGGAGCTGCAGTGCACAACGAGCACACAACAAGCGCATCTTTTTAAGAATCTTTTTAAGAAACAAAAAGCCTGTAATACTGGCGCCTTGATATAAATTGTCCTTGTTAAGTAGTCTCCTCGATATCTCTTCTTTTATTATCGTTGTTTTTTTTTTTTTAAAGAAACAGGAAATGTCACGTTATTCTCGACCACGAAGATCCGGGCCACTGAACACATCCGGGCATGCGCGGGCCATAGCAACCAGGCCAAAGGGGAAAACAAACGTCACGCCGATATCGAGAATAATTGTGATAGTTTTCAATATAAAAAAATGTTAATGATTAATCGATAATTAATCATTAATTCTCCCGACGATCGACAAATAAATCTTCACCGAATACCCATCCCTAGTTGCGACATCAGAAATAATGGCTGCCTTTAGCTGATGCACAGTTCGCACAAGCTGCCAGCTGCCTGGTTAAGCTTTATTTCCGGACTTGTCCAGGCTAGCCCACAGCTAGTCGCAGCCATCTGTTAATACAATTAACAGCACAACAAAACGCAGTCTCTTTAAAATTGATTTACAATGCTGTGTTAGTTTTTTTTTCACAGCTCAGAAGTGCTAAAAGCTAAGATATCAAAGTGATGGTCGCTAGCCATTGGCTACACTGGCTGCCAATCAAAAGGCCACACCCCTAATTATACACAAATTTGTTGCTTTGCCTAATTTTACCTGATGTGGTGCAAAAAAGCGAACCCCCATTTCATCTGTAATGGATGTGAAATCTGTCTCTGGAGGCCAAAACCGTGTTTTGAACCCGATTGCAGTGTTTTCAAAAACAGCCGTCAGCCGTCGCATCCAACGGCAACTTTTCCATTTGCGACGCCTACTTTCCCTTGGGTAAATAAATTATTAAATAAATAAAGTTTAAAGAGCCAAGTGTCCACAAAGGTTTTTGAGTTAATAAACTTGAAAGTTTCATTGAGAATTTCGCCACACCATCGCTTGAATCTGCTTGCATACGTCGATCACACGTTCAGCAGTTTCCAACGGAAACTGCTCTATTTAAGACAACATATTGTAGCGTCCGGCTGGACGCGATAGAAAGAATGGACGAAAAGGTGCTCAACAACCGTCGCTTTATTTCAACCAGAACCGGTTACCGTCGGCCGTAACCACGCCAAAAATAAAAGACAGCAGTACAGGAGAATAACACAGCGGCTCATCAGGTAGGCGCTCTCAGGCTCTCCCACAATAACACACAGGCTTCCGTCTCTCTTTGTTGCTAGTCCCGCCCCTAACCTATTCTACCCAATAACCTGCCTGCCTCAGCTCGAGATGCATTCAATGAACTCATGTAATCCGAACAACAGAACATCTAAACAATAACAGAGCATCATAACATGAACATAATGTCAGGGTTGCTACAATATTCTGTATTCCAAGACGAGCAAAATGGCGGAAAATGACTGAAAACTAGCCTGTATGTGTTAAATAATTAACACAAATTAGGCACAGATTTCAGAATGTGTCATTTTTAACTGTACTTTTTCATTCCAAATTAAAGATGAATGTGTAAGAATGTTAGTAAATTAGAGACTAGCCAAACTTGAACTACATACATGTTGTTTAGCCTCTTGTAACTTCAAGGCCCGTTCTAATGTATTGTAGAATCAGATTAATATCAAGGACGTTAATGTTATCATAAACCAAGCAAACGTGGAGTTATAAAATAACCAGTTTATTTTCATTTGATTTGTTATTAAATACATGTATCACACTTTGATCTTTCAAACTAGCAATTACTTTCTTTACTCTTGTTTAACAAAAGACATGCAACGTTATGGCTAGGGTTATTTTAATTTTTAAAAAAAAAGGTATCTGAACATCCCATTTTGCGTCTCAAAATGCTGGAAAATACGTCTCCGAGAGTCTAGAATTTCAAAATTTCCTGGGGGAGCATGCCCCCAGACCCTATCATTACCTTCGGGCCTTGCAACTCCTACTTCACTCAACGCAACTTCTACTTTCGAAAGTTGTGTAAACACTGGATAGTAGAGATATTTTTTGTAAGGGATGGTCAGTGGGGACTGACTGGTTTTCTGAGCCAGCCTCTACTGGTCTGGACTGCTGCACCTGCGTAGTGCACCTTTAAGAAGGACGCAGGCTAAACTTGTCCAGCTACTGTTCAAATTCAAGTTGAGCCATTAAAATTAACCAGACATAAATCTGTCTGAGGGGAGCTGAGCTACTATGATGATGTAAGAGGGCCATCTGAGGAAACTATGTTGAATGTTTTCTCTAAGCAAAAAATTCTCTAAAAAAAAAAAAGGTCAAATTTATGAGAGAAAGCTCACGAATTGTAACTTTGCAAACTCAAAACTGGAAGAGAAAACATTTAAAAAGTCAAAAACATGCAAGAGAAACCAAAAGACTTCTGACTTTATAAACTCGCAGATATGCAAGATGAAACTCAGAAATTCTGACTCGTAAATTAGCAGGAAAGCTCTTTAGATGACGGCGCTGATGGCACGAATCTGAGGCACGGTTGGAGATACCCGAGTACGGCGAAGGTGGTGACCACTAGGTGGCAGCACCAGTCGAAACTGGTTGGTACTTTGGGGTCTTTCCAAGTCGGGTTGCCCCTATTCAGGTGTCTCACAGTGACGTATTTAACTGTGGTTACTTTGAAAGCTACGGATTAATAACGGTAATTTTTTGCGTTCATTCTGTATATGGAGCCTTGCAGGGACCCCCCCTGGTGGCTATATGGGCCTCATATGTGCCTACACACTGTGCACAAATCGAGAAAAGCTTGTGTCTGGCACGACTTCCAAGGTCTGTTGCTCAGCCTTTGACACGACAGTCTTGAATGTCCTGGTGATGGTTTGTGACCGATGGCAGAGACCCTTCAAGCTGTCCAGGGGATTCAGTTAGACCTCCGGTGACTCCAGCCACCTTTAAAAGCATCACAAAGGAACCTGCTCGAAGCAGAGTGTCGCAACAAAGGGTCTTTAAATGTATTTAAGTCTAATATTTCACACGCTCTGTTGCTGTGAGTTCACAGCACCCTCCTGTTTCTGGTTTGTCTTAATGAAGTGACTGAAGACTGAACTGATATGAGAAAAATTCATTTAAATATCCAGCTTCAAACCCATCTGAACGTCAAGAATCTGGTCTCACCACACGAATTTAAGCTTATTTTAAATATTCTCTGGCTGCAGCTGCTATGACTAGGACTATTATCACTCTTTATTGGTTTCGTTCATGTTTGGCTGTGTTTCTGTGAATATTTTATGCATATATATTAGGGCTGGGCCGATACGCTTTTGAGCCGATTTGATTCTCCTACCATTTTTGGGTCCCGATTCGATTTATATTGCGATTCTGATTAAACAAGTATTGCATTTCGATTTTACCAAGTATTGCGATTTTTATATTATAATTATTGAAATATAAAAATCATATAATAATAATAATAATAATAATAATAATAATAATAATAATAATAAATATTATTATATTTATTATATATAATTATTCATTATTATATGTAATATTATAATATATTATATAATTATATTATTATTTTACTTATTAAATAATACTAATAATATAAAAATATAAAAACTAAATAAGTTTTAATTTTTTTTTTTTTTTAAAGCACAATTGCTGTAGTTTAGAGGTCTTCATGGGTCCACTTTAATGGACCCGAACCCGAATGGACCCGTGAAAATTCGACACGAAACCGACCCGACCCGAGCTATTATCATAAGTTCGGGAGTCCAAACCTGAATGGACCCGCAATTTCTGGACCCGTAACCGACCCGACCTGAGTCTTTAGTTTCCGACCACGAACTGAACCGAGTTACCCGAATAGAACCGAGACAATCCAGCCCATAGTTGCTCATGTTAAAGTTGTCTAGTGTTGAATAAAACTTGATTTTCTTACCTAAAGTTGTCTTCTTCTACCCGGCTCAGTTGCTACATAGGCTACGTGATGTAAACAACAATAAATCCACGTCGTTATTTTCTTTGTGGAGACATATGCTATTGGTAGCAACTGCTAACGCTAATAGCCTACACCGGTCAAGACGTGTCGTGAATATGTTCTCTCATCCAGTGTTGTCATGTTGGTGATCCGTTGTGTTTTACAGCTGCCGGGCAAACCGCTAATAACACGCTACGCCAACACGATTGTTTCATGACAAACACGCCACGTTAATGAATAATTAATTTAACTGCCCCGAGTCCTGACATTAGCTGCCACCGCCAATATCTTTAACTCTCGAGTAAACGTGGACCCAGTCTGTCAGAGAGCACCGACCTCTCTGGGTGGTGGTGAAGGATGTGCGCCGTCATGTTCGTGGTGTTACCACAGTGAGAGATTTGACTGACAAGCTTACATATGGCTTTCCTCATATCGAGCTCTCCTGAGAGAGCTTTTTATAAAAAGCTTTTTATAAAAAGCTTTTTATAAAAAACAAATAAAGTCCATACGTTTGATTTGAAGTGGGGCGGTGGAGGAAAGAGTTCAGGCTTTCAGAATTTGCCCACATTTGGGTTACTGTGGTGACACACGTGCTTCTATTTCCGGCAGTGTAGATGACAAAAGAGACTGGCGGAGCCCAGCGAGCGGAGTATTTCCACGGAGCCACCCAGACTCTTTACCCCACCATTAAATTCTTGTACATGAATCAATTTTTAAAAATCCCCAGAAAAAAAAATTGCGATTAATATAAAAATAAATTTTTTGGCCCAGGCCTAATATATATTGCTGCTGTCTGTGTTTTGTAACAGCTGTTGCTTTTTGTTGCTGTCGGTCTTGAAGAAAATATTTTAAATCTCATGTTTTTTTTTCTCCTTGGATTGAGTCAGTCATGAAATAAATAAATGAAATAGTTAATTTAAAGCAGCTGTTCTGTGACTGTAATGTTTAATTGATATAAATAGGATGGTGTCATTCTTGTTCTCCACTAGAGAGCAGGTTTGGTCCCTAAAGATTTCCAACATGTTAGATTTAATAAAACGCTTCTTGTTCCAGTAAAACTGTGTCTTCTTGCAGGAGAACATGAGCTGGACTCTCAGCATCCTGATCTTCTTCTGTGGTAGGTTTTCTCTCTCATTCTAGTGTGATGCTCATCCTTCATGATGCAGAAATACAGTTTTAATTTTCTTACTTTCTCCTCCTATAGGAATAACTTTTGCGGACGCCCCTCCAAAGATCTACAACGCCAAAGAAAACGACAACATCACCATCAGATGGGACATTCAGATCCAGACTGACAGGGCTCACACCATCATGGTCTGTCTTCTCCTCTCAAACCCTCACAAGGTTGTTTATGAATTATTAAACGGTGAAGAGGTTCAAGAGTTTCAGGATGAGCAGTTTGCAGGACGAGTTCAGTGTGACAGAGACGCTCTCAGAGAAGGACGAATCAGACTGCATCTGTCCAGACTCACAGCTGAAGACTCTGGAGTTTACTGGTGTGATCTGGATGCTGATTATGACCAGAGCTTGAAGAAATGGAAGGTTCAGATGTCTGGTAAGATGGTTCAGTAAAAGGAAATTCAATTCAATTCAGTTCAATTCAGTTTTATTTGTTAAGCTTCTATTACAATGCAAATTGTCTCCAGATGTTTTACACAGCCTCAGAGCATGACACCGAGCAAATATTATTAACTAAAATTTAGGGCTGGGCAGGTTAACGCGTTATTATTGAGTTAACGCATTCATTTATTATCGCCAACATTTATTTTATCGTGCATTAACGCATGTTGCTCACATGCTTTTGTTTTGAAAAGTCTGTTACTGGCTGCTGCGGAACCGGAAGAGAATTGGCAGGTAAACATGCAGAAAAGCTAAAACAGACATGGAGAACGGTAAAAATCTGTGAACTTTACAAGTCAGGCAGCAATATTAACAATTCTGTCTGAAAAAGAAATTCTGGACTGCAACAAAACTTTCTTGTCATTCCTCCATGTTCCATCAGATCTGCTCCATGTGTTCACTGTCCTGCTGTTCTCTAGCTGGTTACTGCAGTGCAGCTCCATCTAGTGGCACAGATGTGTAATGACAACAGAAAGTCCAGTCATTGTTTATAAAACAAATTCAGTTCTGTGGCCCGTTTTTTAATTTCGTATTTTTGATCCAAGTCTAAAATTGAAATATAAAAAAACAGGCATTTTTTTCATTTTGTTGTGTTAGATTAAAAAACAAAAAACGTAAAAAACGGTCACATTATAATTTTTTTTTTTTTTTTGATTGACAATTGAAAATTGAAAGAATGATTGATACATGGATTGGTAAAGTTACTGAACTCTAACATGGACATTTTCATTTTAAAGTTCTCCCAGACGGAGGATTCAACAGAAACAAGGTTATCTGTAACAACTGACAAGTTGAACTCCCCGTTAAAAGTTTCTGCTGTTACCTCAGAAATTACCTGTTCTAATGTTATGATTGTGGCCTCTAGATTGTTAAGATTTTGAAGGTAGACTTTTTTTTATTTTTCATAAAAAAAACAGGATGACATTAATGCCCTGGCAGTGGCAATAAGCTTTATTTTATTTGACATTTTTTAAGATGAGATTTACACTAAATATGTGTTACTGACAAGTGCTGATGTTAAAAGTGTTTGAACAACAAATGTTATGGCACTTTAGTTCATATGGCAGCAGAACATTTAAATAAAAGTGCATTTTACACTACTTTTGAATTCACTATTTGATTTTGCGTATACAATGCGATTAATCGTGATTAATTAGGGAAATCATGCGATTAATTGCGATTAAAATTTTTAATGGTTGCCCAGCCCTACTTAAATTATATAATTAACTCCTAATCAAAATAAAATGGCAAGCAAGAAAAACTCCCACAGCGGGAGAAAAAAAACTTTAAGCCAAACAGCGACAAGGAAAAACTCCACTTTAAGAGGAAGAAACCTGGACCAGGACCTGGATCATATGGGGGGACCTTTCTAAAGAAAGAAAAGAGGGGAGACAGGACAGAGAGAGGAGAGCACATACCTCCTGGCAACACTCCACTAGACAAAATGTATAAATACTAATTATCCATTAACTTGAGAACTAATAATTCCATGTTCTTCTATTCTGACTGGTTCATTGTTGATACATGAACTACAGAGATGACTATATAAACAGATGTGGGCAGCAACACTGACATGAGATGGTCAGAGGACTAGGTGGTCAGATAACATGTTAGTCAATGAAAGGTTATATATATGCTACTGTCCTGCTACTGGAAGATAACAGCGTTAAAAGACTGATACATGCTGTGTTTCCCCCACAGAGCATTTTGTTCTGAATGTAACTGAGACCTCTGAGGGAGTGAACAGTGACGTTTTCTGCAACACACATGCACCTGCTGCAGGTAGGTGCTGCTGACACGTTCACCACAGAAGTTACATTAACGCCCACATGATTTCATTTAGAAACTCTGGCGCGTACGAAATGGCATTTAGATAGACTTCAAGGTTTCAAGTCAAAGAAAAGCGTGAGTCTGAGGTTTGGGCTGAGAGAGCGTAGATGAGGAAAATACTGTAGCGTAGTTTGATTTCCTCTTACACTCCCCAACACCACACAAAGGTCTCTGGAAGTTTAAGGCTAGAAAGTATTGAGAATACAATTCCCCTATCATACCATGTTTTGAAACCAGAATCATTCAAGGCTGGCAGAAAAAGTGGAATTGATATGATAGGGGAACAAGCAAGGGACTGTTTAGAGCCAAAATTCAGACAACACTGAAACCAAATATTAAGAGAGTTCTTCACCACAGGGTTCTTAAAACTTACCTTAGTGGTAATTGGTAAAGCAGTGCACATCATTGCAATCAGGAATACAGGCAGGTTTAGTTCCATAATGGACCAGAGAGGGCCAGAGCTATCTTTAAACACACAAATCCAGGTGGATAATTTCACAAGATTGGCAGACCAGTAGTAATGTATGAAACTGGGTAGGGCTAATCCTCCCTCGGCCTTAGAACATTGCAACCGAGATTAACGAATTCTTGGGACTTTCTTATCCAAAATAAAGGAAACTACAATTTTATCTATCTTGTTAAAAAATGTTTTGGGGAGGAAAGGGGTATCATTTAGAATAAATACATAAATCTGGGCAAAACAGTCATTTTAATTGCGTTAACTCGTCCAGCAAGTGAGATAGGTAACATTGACCAGCATGTCAGATCTGACTTGGTTTTATCCAGAACGGGGGCAAAATTACATTCAAAGAAGTCTTTAAATGTACTAGAAATTTGGATGCCCAAATAGGTAAATGAAGAATAAAGAACATGCTGCAGAAGCACTGAGCGCCAGTGCCTCTGCAGCACGTTACCTGTTATGGCGTGTTTTTACACGTTCATTTATCAGGTTGGCTAACTTTGATGATTCTCTGACAGACGAGTCTGGTTTCAGTTTTTCTCATTTGTTTAAAAACGACACCGTGTGAGACGTTTACAGGAAAAAGTAACTTGATGAGACCTCAAAGTCACATTTAACTCATCTGAAGATGTGAACTTTTTAAAAATATAATGCATTGAGTAAAACCTTCATTATGACTAATAACTAAAACACAATATTTAATGTAGAAATGCTCTCTTGCTATTTCCTTCCTCGGCGGAGGCGGACGCTTTTTCTTTAGCTCGTCTCGTCCCTGCTGCTGCTCTCACATCTTGTCTGTGCTTTTTGGAGCCTCACTAGGAATAATATTAAATTCTCTAACCATGGATCTGGTCAGCTGGCCTCTCAATGCAATTGATCAAATTTTCTCGATGAGAAGACACGGCACAAGAGAGCCCTGTTGTTCTGATGGAACACTAGCAGCTGGATACGTCCAAAACTCCTGGGGAAAGTGGAGACTTATATATGTGGCTCCTCTGTTCATTGAGGACGCTGAAGATGTGAACCTATTTGGATTTATGATCACAGGATTTTTGCTGTTTGGAGTTGGCACTGTATCAGAAAATTAATGACACGGCAGCTGCCATCCTGGACACCGTCAACCTGCCTGCCGTGTGTGTTGGAGTGAGATGGGCTGTGAACACTCAGACTGATACTCTTGGTGACCTGAATCAGAAACTGGATGTGATTCCTGATATGAATCACAGACGAGTGATGATTTTTGAACTCATTGGAAAAACTGATTTGAACTTGGTTAAGTTGCAGGCACGGCTCAGGGAGAACTGATCTTGATTCGGAGATTTTGGATTGACTCCCACCGAGATGAAACCAGCAAAGACTCTATAGCAGATGAAATAGCAAGTCAGCCTGACCTAAACAATCTACTGTTATCGGTATTTGGCTCCCCCGAAGCGAAGCTGGCTTTGGAAGGCTAGCTTCTATCTCAACTCTCCTGGAAATGTTGTGCCTTCTGACGCTCTTCCCACTACCCACTACCCGCCCTTCCCTACACACACATTCACACACACACATACACATGCACACACACACACCCCCCCGCTCAACATCCTCCGCTGGCTCCGCTTGTTCCAACCTCTCACGCTAGGTAGACTGATTGCGCTGTGCGCTGGGACTTGGCTGTGCGCGCACGGACCGCTTCGCTGGACACCCCCCCTTTTTTTTCACTCTGAGTTACACACAGAGTTACTTTTTTCATGTCCGATATGTTGTTTGTCTCTGTATGTTGACTTGGACAATGTACTGGAAATGTAATTTCATTGTGTTTGGACTGTAGATGACAATAAAGGTATCATTCATTCATTCATTCATTCATTCATTCATTCATTATCAAAAGTGTAGAATCAAAAAGGGGTGATTGAAATGAACCAAAATATATTGATAAAATAAATTGTTTTTCCCACCAACTTTTATCTTGTCAGCTTTGTTGTTTTGTTGATGTACATCCATTTTTGCATTCAGATGCAACGTGTGTTGGGCATGTGAATACCAAATAAGAGAATGTTTCAGTTGTTAGTTTCTGGATTTGTGCAAAATTGTGTCATCTCAAAGTTGTCGGCGTCACTGAAATCTCTCCGTGGGCCATCAGAGAGGAGTGACAGCGTTGGACTGGTGCAGGACCAAACCGTCACAGAGCCCAGCTTCTGGACGGGTCGCTGATATCGGTCTGAAAGCTCCTTTGACTTTGGTCCAGAGCAGTTGGCACTCATTCCTTCAGAACCAAAAACCCACCTCTGTTCCTGCTTCTGAGGACAGTGACAGCAGAAGACCCAAATGTTTGCTTCAATAATGGAACTCTTGCGTGTCTTTGATGGATTTTCTCCTTGTCGTTGTGGAGATGCTGCAGTGAATTTACTGTGTCGCAGCTGATATTTGTGTCTTTAACACCCACCAGGAGGATCAAAGTTCAGCTCCTCCACAGCTGGTCCAGCGTTGGCCGCTGCAGCTCTGGCAGGTTTAACCATCTACGCTGTCTTGTAACTGGAGCATGAAGATGCAACATCAAGGTGTGTTTGCTGGGACTTCGTTCAGTTTTGGAAAATAATGTCGTTCATTGTTCACTTTCAAAATGATGTTTCAAACATGTGTAACTGTTTCAGGTGTTCGTTGCGTCTCACTGTCGTCTCCTCTCAGTCCTACAGATGAAACCTCTGATAGAAGAAACTTCTGTTCAGCATCACAAAGGTCTCTGCTGGAGACTGAAGGAGGCAGAAATGATCAGATTAACCCTCATCATGGTTCCTCACAGTAGCAGCTTCCATCAGACCACTTTCAGAGGAGTGGGGGTTTCTGCAGGGGTGGGGGTTTGCCAGGAGCCTGATGACTTCCTCTGTTATTTAGATTTGAAGGACCTCATTACCTTATAGTTTTAGGGCCACACTGAGAAAAAAGATTTGTGGACAATTTTTTTTTTTCCGCTCCTCACTTAGAGAAAAGTCGAAATGTCGAGAATAAAGCCGAAATGCACTTTCCAGAATAAAGTTTTCTTAAAGATTTATTTAAACCGGTTTAGCTCTACAAAACATAATGTCAGGTGTTAATGAGCTTATAACCTTGTACATCAGAGTGGGCTTTAGCAACAAGGAAATTATTTCACTTGTAGCACATAGATACAGTATTATAATAGTATTGGTAGAGAGAGATTGTGTCAGAAACCGCGCCTTTTCAGAAAAAGAAACTACACCAATTCTGGAAACTGCACTTCGATTTTATTGTTTAAGTGAGGAACGGAAAAAAAAAAAAATCATTGTCCACATTTTTTTCTTCTCACTGTGGCTCTAAAACTCCGTGGTATGATCTGAGCTCTGAACGTTTGTGAGGAAGTTTCATTGCTGTTGGAAAGTTCCTCTGCAGATTTAAACCTTCAGTCATTGCAGTAGTTGAGCTTCACTATCATCTCCAAACCTAAAGCTGTGTCTCAAACCACATCAAGGTCAAACTGAACAGGGTGTAACACGCAAACATTTTACATCGATTTGACAGCGAGCGTCTTTGATGTTTCCGACCGAACAACAAGTGACAAGATGTGACATGTGTGCAGCAACACTTCAGGACGTCTCATCGTGTGTTCAAATTAATTTTTGTCGGCCTCCAGTGTTCAGTCAGCTTTGTCTGGATTTCTTTCATCAGTTTTGTTCTTAGGTAATATACAGACATGGAAAAAACTATTAGACCACCCTTGTTTTCCTCAGTTTCTTGTTCATTTTAATGCCTGGTACAACTAAAGGTACATTTGTTTGGACAAACATAACAATAATCACAAAGATTGCTCATAAGAGTTTTATTTAAGAGCTGATATCTTACCATTTTCCATGGTTTTCTTGATTATAACCTAAATCACTTCAGTTTTTACATCAATAGCTATGGCGTTGTACTGCCAAAAACACTGCTTTTATGCATTCAGTGTTTTCTTTTCTGTCTGTTTTATTCACATGATGATGTTTAGTGGGACCAGGTATTAAAATGAACAAGAAAGTGGAGAAAAAATGGTGGTCTAATAATTTTTTCCATGACTGTATGTTTTGTGACGACATCCATCCACCCATCTACCTCTGGAAAATGATGTCAATCCAAAATCTTTTAATCAAGATGGTTATGTTTTTGTAAAAGCTTGTGATGCATTTCAGGAGGTTCAGAGCAAACGTGTTGCAGAAATAACTCCCCAGCTACATACTGTTCACCAGTGCAGTGGTTTGGTGTCAGATCAGGTTCTGTTCTGTTCAAAAGATCTTTCTGTGAACTTGTGCAGAGAACAGCAGGGAGAGCTCATCCGTTAAAGCAAAAATGAAATTTAACAGAGTGTAAATGGAAAATAGAGTTCAGATCATCAAATCCATGCTGGACTTTAGTCGTGAGACTTGTTCATCTTCAGTCTGGAGATTTATTGTAATGTTATTTTTACCATGTAAAAGGACAGTTTTTAAATGTTTCTTTTCTAAGTGTGTAACACTCAATATTTAAAATAAAACAGAGAGTTGTGTTTGACTGTGAATGACTGGTTTCTGTTGCTGCGTTGTGAATTAATATCCAGGATGTGGTGTTCTTTCACACAGTAGACAAACACATCCCCTCTTCCTCCCATTTCCCAGCTGTGCCTTCACAACCATCTCAAGAAGACCTGATATTACCCCCCCCCAGAGTAGTCCAGCCTCCCATCTGAAGCTGGTCCCAGCAGCGACACCCCAGTACCTCTGGTCTCTGAGACAAATTCAACTTTCACATACGGTGCTTCTCATTTGTCCCTTCTGTAGCAGCGCTCCAGAATTCATTTATCTGTTTTATTTGATCTGGCGTCATGGCTATGGGCCATCTCTCATTTCCTCTGTGATGTGCTGAATAATCCCATGATCTCATCTGGCCACCCCCGTACCCGCTACAACCACTGAATTCACCCCTGCTGCTCCTCCCAGGGTGAAACAGAGGCAGAACAGCAGCAGCAGGACAAAGTTACGCTGCTCTGCCAGCCAGGCTGTTTCTCTGAGCAGAGAGGTGGAGTGAATGAGACCACAGTCACATGTTGCATCATCTGTTACTATCCAGCCTCTTCCACCGCCGGTACCGCTCTGTGGTTCTGCCCGTGTAGCGTCAGAGCTGGTTAAAGAGGCGTTAAATGAATATGTCTCTGGGACACACATCATTCTGAATTGGCAGCATTAAATCTGTTTTACTCATCAGTAATCTCACAATCACCATGACAACTGAGTTTAGAAACGGTTTAAATTTTCACCTTCTCTCCTACATCCTCAGCCTCTTTTAGCAGAGGTGATTTTAAACCTCTTCTAACTATTTTATCCTAGGTTATTATGCTGTTATTAAAATCCCTGAGAAGGTTTCCACATTTCTGACCTGACAGTAGTGAAGCAATAAAGGAACGAGTCCACAGCTGGAGAAACGAGTCCACAGCTGGAAGAATGAGTCCACAGATGGAGGAACCAGGGTTATAATAGTTTTGGATTTTTCATTCGTTTTAGTTTTTCTTTAGTTTTTAGTTTAGTTTTTCAAATTCAGTTAGTTTTAATTCATTTTTAGAGCGGTTTTGCGGTTTTGCTTTTATATGTTTTTATTTTTTTTTTGAAATACTTAGTTTTAGTTTATTTTTCATTAGTTTCAGTGTTTTAGTTTTATTTTGTAAATTAGGGCTGTAATTTTGGTTGGAGTGAAGCACTGAACTTTTTGAAGGCTATCGAGTTCACATAGTCGTGTTTACATTCTGGTCTCAATAAACATATTTATCAATGCATCTTCCCTCTTATGGTGTTCCTGCGTATTTACTGACCAGCAGCTATCTGGTCTCCATGGAAACAGTCCATTATAGTTACTGTTTTCTCCCGTTCCTTCTCAACGCTGACTGGCCTGCAGCTGTAGCTTCTTTCCAGGGGGCTAGCTTAGGCTAGCTTATCCAGCTAGTCTTGGTTAGCCTCCTTATATAAACTAGCTTAGGCTAGCTTATCCAGCTAGTCTTGGTTAGCCTTCTTGTGCGAGCTTTTCAAATGGACTTTCAGATTTGTGGGTTTTTTTCTCCTTCAGAAGTATTCCACACATTGTATCACCTGCTTCTACAACAAGGGACTTATTTTTATCATTAACACAGTCATAGTCTAAGAAATCCCACATAGCACCGTGCTGCTTTCTCCCACCTTTTGCTACCGCCATCATTGATCACTCTAGTTTTTTTCTTTTTGCTGTTGTTGTTGAACGGCAGAGTGAAATTAATAGATTTCATGTAAATCCCAAAACGTTTATGTGAAAAAAAATTTCACAAATACGAAACGAAGGACGTTCCTGGTATTATAGTTAATTTTTGTTCATTTTATAAACACATAATACAGTTTCAGTTAGTTATCGTTTTTTTTTAAACTCGTTTTTATTTTATTTCAGTTAACGAAAATGTTTTCGTAGTTTTCGTTATTTCGTTCATTTTCATTAACTATAATAACCTTGGGAGGAACGAGTCCACAGCTGGAGGAACCAGTACACAGCAGGAGGAACAAGTACACAGCAGGATGAACAAGTCCACGGCAGGAGGAACGAGTCCACAGCTGAAGGAACAAGTACACAGATGGAGAAACGAGTCACAGCTGGAGGAACAAGTACACAGATGGAGAAACGAGTCACAGCTGGAGGAACGAGTCCACAGATGGAGAAACGAGTCACAGCTGGAGGAACGAATCCACAGCTGGAGGAACAAGTCCACAGCTGGAGGAACAAGTTCACAGCTGGAGGAACAAGTCCAAAGCAAGAGGAACAAGACCAGAGCAGGAGGAACAAGTCCACAGCAGGAGGAATGAGTCCACAGATGCAGGAACGAGTCTACAGCAGGAGGAACGAGTCCACAGCTGGAGGAACAAGTCCACAGCAGGAGTAAATGTAAATGTATCGTCTGTTTCGTCTGAGTCGTGCACAAAAAGAGCCTACAACAGAAAGCCTGTTACTTGGACTACGGAATTCCAACCTTTCAAATGATATCTCCGGAGTTACATGGACTTTGGACCCAGATACACTCAGCGAACTAAGAATCCTCCACCGGCAAGACCCAGAGGCCGGTGAAGCATCGGAACCTCCCCCAGTCACCGGCCGGTGCTGGAGGCGTCGAAAGCGGTGGGGGAGAGCTAGCAGAGCTGGGAGAGCTAGCAGGCGTCGCATACGCGGTTGCGGGGCAGGAATAAAAACAAGACTGAAAACAAAGCCGTTCAAGACTGCACTTCCTTCGATTCTACTCTCCAATGTTCGATCGCTGGAAAACAAAATGGACTACCTCAGATTGGAACTAACTTCACAAAGCAAGGTGAGAGACTGCAACGCCAATCATTCTCACAGAGACTTGGCTCAACCACGCTGTTCCCGACCATGCTATCCAGGTAGACGGTTTTACATCTTTACGGGCAGACAGAAGTCAAGCTCTTAGTGGTAAATCACGGGGAGGTGGTGTGTGCATTTTCATCAACAACAACTGGTGCACTAATGTTAAAATCATCTCAAGCCACTGTTTGGAGGACATAGAGTTCTTAACAATCAAATGCCGACCGACGTACTTGCCGAGATAATTCACTGCCGTCACTTTAACAGCTGTGTATGTGCCGCCTAGCGCGAACACAAAGGATGCACTCTCAACATTGTATCAGTTGGTCAGCGCGCTGCAAGACGCAAATCCGGATGCTGCTAACATAATCACGGGCGATTTCAACCAAGCCAAATTGAAAACAGTACTACCACTATATCACAAGAATGTGGACTTTGCTACTAGGGGAGAGAATACCTTGGATCAAGTGTTTACCAACGTAAAACAAGCCTACAGAGCCGCGCCCCACCCCCAACTGGGCAACTCTGATCACCTCTCAATCCGGCTCACTCCAGCCTACAGGCCACTGCTAACGAGGTGCAAACCGTCTGTGAGACAGATCAGGACCTGGCCAGAGGGGGCCACCTCAGCTCTGCAAGACTGTTTTGAGCGCACAGATTGGAATGTTTTCAGAGAGGCTGCCACTTCAAACCAACATATCAACATAACTGAATACACTGAATCTGTGACCAGCTACATTTCAAAGTGCATGGAAGATGTAACCGTCACTAAGAACATCACCACAAGGGCTAACGATAAACCCTGGTTCACCAGGGAGGTTCGTGAGCTCCTGAGAGTGCGTAACACTGCCTTCAAGTCTGGTGACAAGGATGCCCTCAGTACAGCGAGGGCTAACCTGAATAGAGGCATGAGAGCAGCAAAGCGTGCCTATGGACAGAAAATCCAATCCCACTTCACTGACACAAAAGACTCCAGACGCCTATGGCAAGGCATTCAGACTGTAACTGGCTACAGGCCCACCCCTCCCCCGTGCGTGGACAACACAGACTTTCTCAACTCACTAAATGTTTTCTTCAGCCGGTTTGAAGAAAACAACACCACCACCCCAACAAAAGCCCCCCACTGCTTGGAGGAGACAACACTGAAACTGGACCCAGCTGACGTGCGGAGGATCCTTGGACAGGTGAATCCCAGGAAGGCTGCTGGCCCGGACAACATAACTGGGCGTGTACTAAGAGACTGTGCGAACTCACTCACAGATGTTATCACAGATATTTTCAACATCTCCCTGAGCCAAGCCATCATACCAGAGTGCTTAAAAGCCACCACCATCATACCACTACCCAAGAAATCCCCAGCAACAACTCTCAACGACTACCGGCCTATAGCACTGACTCCCATCATAATGAAGTGCTTCGAAAGGCTAGTCAAGGCTCACATAACATTCAGCCTACCCACCACCTTTGACCCCTACCAGTTTGCATATCGTCCCAAGCGCTCCACCGATGACGCCATAGCAGCAGCACTTCAACTCAGCCTGGCTCATCTGGAGAACAAAAACAGCTGTGTGCGGATGGTGTTCATTGACTTCAGCTCCGCATTCAACACGGTCATCCCACAACACATGGTGGACAAACTACAAACCATCGGCATCAGCACACCACTCTGCAACTGGTTACTGGACTTTCTCACTAACAGACCACAGACAGTAAGAGTCGGCAAAAACTCATCACAGACCACCATCATGAACACAGGGGTCCCCCAGGGGTGTGTGTTGAGTCCGCTGCTCTTCACCCTGATGACCCATGATTGTTGTGCCGGATACAACTCAAACCACATCATTAAGTTTGCTAATGACACAACAGTGGTTGGCCTCATCAGCAACGATGACGACTCATCCTACAGAAAAGAAGTGCACCATCTCATCACCTGGTGTGACACCAACAACCTTCATCTCAACGTCAACAAAACAAAGGAAATAACAGTGGACTTCAGAAAGAATCACAAGCCACAAACACCTCTCACCATCAACGGCAGTGCTGTGGAATCAGTGAAAAGCACCAAGTTCCTAGGTGTGCATATCACTGATGACCTGACATGGACCATCACACCACCGCCCTTGTCAAGAAAGCACAGCAACGTCTCCACTTCCTGCGCAGGATGAGGAGAGCCAGTCTCCCTCCTTCAGCACTCACCACCTTCTACAGGGGTGCCATTGAGAGCATACTCACCAGCAGTCTCTCAGTGTGGTTTGGCAGCTGCCATGTTGCAGACCGGAAAGCACTACAGAGGGTGGTGAGAACAGCAGAGAAGATCACCAGATCAACTCTACCATCCATTCAAGACCTGTATCCATCCCGTTGTCATAGAAGAGCCATCAACATCATCAAAGACACTACCCACCCCTCACACGCACTGTTCACCCTCCTACCTTCTGGTAAGTGCTACAGCAGTATGCGCAGCAGAACAACCAGACTCAGCAATAGCTTTTTCCCACAAGCCATCAGACTGCTGAACTCACTCCAGAGAACAAGACTGTAACCACCCCCCTTCACACACACACAACCAAGACCTAGTACTCTAAATTGTTATAGACTCTTCTCCTTGCTGCTACTTGCACTATACACTTTGCCGCACTTGCACCTTGTCAACTCAGGTTTTTGCACTCCAGTAACATTCCTCAAGACTTCTGAAACACTGACAGTCCAGAATGTATGCTCATATTGTCTGCTATGTTGTCTGTTATTATGTTACTGTTATCTATTATGTCATGCCTGATATCTTGATATCTTGCACTTTATGTTCTGTGAGTTGTGATGTCCTATACATATCTCAGTTGTATGTCTAAATTTTTAATTGCACATTGGAGCCTTGAGAAATGCAATTTCAGTCTGCGTGCATGTACTGTTGCAGTGCTTTGATTGACAATAAAGTTTGCTTTGACTTTGACTTTGACTTTGACAGCTGGAGGAACGAGTCCACAGATGGAGGAACGAGTCACAGCAGGAAGCACAAGTCCACAGATGGAGAAACTAGTCCATAGCTGGAGGAACAAGTCCACAGATGGAGGAACGAGTCACAGAAGGAGGAACAAGTCCATAGATGGAGAAACGAGTCCACAGCTGGAGGAACAAGTCCACAGATGGAGGAACGAGTCACAGAAGGAGGAACAAGTCCATAGATGGAGAAACGAGTCCACAGCTGGAAGCACAAGTCCTCAGATGGAGAAACTAGTCCACAGCTGGAGGAACAAGTCCACAGATGGAGGAACTAGTTCTCAGATGGAGGAACGAGTCCACAGCTGGAAAAACGAGTCCACAGCTGGAAGCACAAGTCTACAGCAGGAGGAATGAGTCCACAGCTGGAAGAACAAGTCCACAGATGGAGGAACGAGTCCACAGATGGAGGAAAAAGTCCACATATGGAGGAATGTGTCCACAGCGTGAGGAACGAGTCTACAGCTGGACGAACGAGTCCACAGCTGGAGGAACGAGTCCACAGATGGAGGAACAAGTCCACATATGGAGGAATGTGTCCACAGCATGAGGAACGAGTCCACAGCTGGAGGAATGAGTCCACAGCTGGAGGAATGTGTCCACAGCTGGAGGAACAAGTCCATAGATGGAGAAACGAGTCCACAGCTGGAGGAACGAGTCCACAGCTGGAAGAAATAGTTCGCAGATGGAGGAACGAGTCCACAGATGGAGGAATGAGTTCACAGATGGAGGAACGAGTCCACAGCTGGAGAAACGAGTCCACAGCTGGAAGCACGAGTCCACAGCAGGAGGAATGAGTCCACAGCTGGAAGAACGAGTCCACAGCTGGACGAATGAGTCCACGGCTGGAGGAACGAGTCCACAGCAAGAGGAACAAGTTCACAGTTGGAGAAAGGGGTCCACAGCTGGAGGAACATGTCCACAGATGGAGAAATGAGTCCACAGCTGGAAGCACAAGTCCACAGATGGAGAAACGAGTCCACAGATGGAGGAACAAGTCCACAGATGGAGGAATGAGTCCACAGCGTGAGGAACGAGTCCACAGCTGGAGGAAAAACAAGTCCACCACAGAGTCAGAGGAATGAGTCCACAGCACACGAAAGTCCACACAGGACAGAAGGACGAACGAGTCCACAGATGGAGAACAAGTCACAGAACATATGGAGGAACAGTCCACGATGGAGGAACGAAGAGTCCACAGCTGGAGGAATGAGTCCACAGCTGGACGAACGAGTCCCACAGGTGGAGGAGGAAGTCCAGATGGAGGAACGAGTCCACAGATGGAGGACCGTAGATGGAGGAACGAGTCCACAGGTGGAGGACCGTAGATGGAGGAACGAGTCCACAGATGGAGGACCGTAGATGGAGGAACGAGTCCACAGATGGAGGAACAAGTCCACAGCTGGAGGAACGAGTCCACAGCTGGAGGAACAGAGTCCACAGCTGGAGGAATGATTCCACAGCTGGAGGAACGAGTCCACAGGGGCTTATCAACGGTCCAATTATCATCTGCTCTTATTGACCAATGAGACTTTTAGATGTTTTTTTCCTCTTCACTGCGTATTTTCGACAGACACGACAGATACTTCTGTGCGACTTATACTTCAGAAAATACACTAGTTTAAACCCGGTTTACTTTTCAGCTCTTTTGAAGGGTGACTCCTTTTAGTCATGTGACATTGGTCTCTGCATGTGGAAAAGTCCGTACCGTACCGTCTTCTTCCGCTTATCCGAGGTCGGGTCGCGAGGGCATCAGCCGGAGTAAGGAAGCCCAGACCCTCTTCTCCCCGGCCACTTCTTCCAGCTCCTCTGGGGGGATCCCGAGGCGTTCCCAGGCCAGCCAAGAGACATAGTCCCTCCAGCGTGTCCTGGGTCTTCCCCGGGGTCTCCTACCAGTGGGCCGTGCCCGGAACACCTCACCAGGGAGGCGTCCAGGAAACGTGCCCATGTGGAAACGTCTTAATTTGTAAATACATATTTGTATTAAAGAGGCTTATTACTGCTAATCAGTGCTTGGTGTTTACTTGAAATCATCCGTCCATCCATGATCAATGTCTGTTTAATCCTACACAGGGTCACAGGGATCTTCTGGAGCCTAACCCAGCTCGGGACATTGTGTTTTCAGCAGACAGCTGTTAGGCTTCTGAGGGTTTCTCTGAGAGACAACACGCCCTCATGGATCATTTCATCTGGGTTCATTCATACAGAATACAGTGACGGTGAGGTGGAGTAGCAAACATGATGACCATGTCACTTCTTGAATTTACAGCAGCTCTTCTGAATTATTTGTCTGAAACATTTAACACTTGATGATTATTACAAAAACTCATCACTTATGAAACCTAAAAAAATCATGTGTGACCTAAATACAGACGCAGGCTCAGTAGGAAGTGAAAATGCTTCTGTGTCTGTAGGTGTGCTGTTTGGTCACAAACCTAAAATCTATAAAAAAGACCTGCATGTAGTTTGCAACAAAGTCATCTGCTTTGTTGCAACACTAATGACCTGCAACAACCTTCCAAGAACGTAGAAGAAATTATTGATATTTTTATTCATGAGTCATCAATTCATTAAAAAGAAGAGCAGTTTAAAAGAGCTGAAGTCAGAGTCCCAGCATGAAGAGGAAACTGTGGTTTTGCCCACAGGATGTAGGTGTATATACGCAGCAGTGGCTGCATTTTACAGATGTTTGTCGCTGTGGTCCAAAATGTTGCCTAAATAAAGCAGAAAATATGACAAGGAAATTTTTATTTTCAATCAAGAAATCAGTCTGCTGAAAAGACTGAGATTCCACACAAACAAAAACTGAAAAATACAGTAAAAAGCCAAAGCAGGAGCTGATACAAAGCAACGTCCATAATTACAAAACCTTCAGTCAAAAATATGTTTTACAGCACAGGACTTAAAATCTATATTTACAGTAACTAAGACTTTTTCATAGTTTGTCTAAAAGTTATTTTTATATTTTGAGAGACGATGCCAGCTCTGATACGCGGTGTAGGAAGAAGTTGTTGTTTTTAGTCTGAATCTTGTGTCCTGTTGTGGAGTTTGTGGAACAGATGGATCTACGTGAAGCTCACTGCTGAGTGCTGACGCCCACAAAAGTGTCACAACTAACGCATTCACGCTCTCTGCTTCAAATTCCTTCACTGCTTTGAGTACAAACACTCAGCCCCCGTGACGATGTTGAACACCACCATTACAAAAAAATGGTGCTAAGAAGAAGAGGAAGAGGAGAAGAAGGAGAAGGGGATGACGGAGGAGGGAGCTTGAACATCGGTGAGGAGCTGGTCGCACCACGCCGGCTCGTCCAGGTTTATCTCAACAAAAGGGTCGCTGGAGCAAGACGCTGGGAAAAGAAGAAGAACAACAGGATCAGGAAAAAGATCTGCATCAACATTTAAATTTACACCACAGAAAGGTGTCTAGTTTGAATATAGTCTTCCAAAGACTGATTCCTGTCAACAAACGATAACATTTAAAAGCTAATTTCTTACTAATGCAATAAAGTAAAAGCTTTTGGCCAAATCTGTCAGTAGAACATGCTGGAAGAGCATGCAGACATGAACATTACATGCATGTAAAAATGCAAGTGCAGCCCCAGCACAGGCAGACAAACCTGAGAGAAAGCTGCTATTTAGTTGACACGTACTCTCAGATTCAGCTCAGATCCACAGTGATCTGGAGTCTTTCTGGTTTATATGAAAAGCAAGATTGGGTTCTGGAAGAAACAAGCGAGTTCATGACACGGAGATGCAATTAACCTTGACCTTTCTGGCTTTCAGGAATGCTTGCATGCTATTTTAGATTATTCAGTTTAGTTTAATTTAGTGTATGTTATCAGTCAACATGTGTATATAGGCTCTGGTGCTGCTGGTTTTCCTTTCCTAAAAGCTTTAGTTTTTTCTTTTGTTTTTGTTTCTTTTATTTATTCAGGCAAATCTGAACACGATCAGACAAAAATCCCCTAAAGCTGACTCATTTGGTTACTGAAAGGATTAATTATACAACCCGCAACATCATTGTCCTTAAGAGCTGCAATGATTAACGTGCACGTTTCAGTTTGACTCAATGAGAGAAATGAGAGCCGCCTTGTGGGCCACGTTTGGTTAATAGAACAAGTTAAAATATGGAGTAACTGTAGATTCTTGGAAATAAACCCAAGATTACAATATTTCCCTTAAAACTTTCCCCTGATGATGAGGTAACCACAAAGGTTCAACAAAGAAGACTGATGTCATAAACATTTATAATGCCCACACTGATTAGTAAAAATGAGTCAGTAAAATTGATTGTACTGTATGAAAAATGAATAATTCATAATCATAAAAACAAGTTCACCCTAACCCTAAAAGGCTAACAAAGCAAAAAAAAAAAACAAAACATCAACATCGTTTTAAACTGGTATTTTGGTTTGAATTCATTCAACTGATCCTTTCTTTGTAATGAATTATTTCTGTGAGGACGCATTGACAACCAACACACCGATGTCATTAATATCAGAGGAAACCAGAGAACCGTGGAAATGGCGTCCACTAGGTGGCAGCGCCGGTCTGAACCGGTCCTTTCCGGTGTTGAACTATTATGCTGCTATTCATCCTACAGTGTCAGTGAGGTGACCAGTTGTCTTATAAACATTCACAAAGATGCTGGAGCGGTAAAAATCAAATTAAAAAATCTAATCAAATAAATATGCTGAATTCACATGCTGAATGAACGTTTTTAACAAGCACAAAGACGAAATGATATGAATTTTAAGGATGTTATTCACTGTAAACCGGTGTTCGTTTGTCCTGCTGCTCCCGCTACGAAGGGTTTCAAAAAATTATGGGCGTGGAAAACGGAAAACGTCATTCGGGAATTCACTCTGCGCATGCGCAGAACTCTGAGGTAGCATATCCCGACAAGTAACAGAAAGGGACAGAACACCTGTTATGGAGACTTCCGGTTTTGAAGCGATGATACGAACTCCCGCGAGGCACCGCTTTAACTGAGTGTTTAAGGGCAAAACGGAAGAGAATAGAGCCTCAGACGAAATACCAGGCTATTTTTCCATTAATGAAATGATCAGCACTGACTGCGAGGCGACTGGTGATTGTGTCTAGTTTACCTGGAATAACTGGAGGAAGCAGTCGTGGAAAGAAAGACGTGTCTGCAAAGCCCCGGATGAGCGCGAGTTCTGCCTCCTATATGTCATATTTCACTGTCGTCGGGTTGCCCCCATTAAAATAAAAATTTCCCTTGCTTTTTTACATCAGAGTTTCTGCTCTCAAATGATAGTTTTAAATATTTTTAAAAGTAATATGATATTTATCTGTAATTTAGAGTCAGGCATGAAAATCTCTCACCTTTTCGGCGAAATTCGCCGTTTTGAAGTCAAAAAGGGTGACCTACGTGAATCGTGTAGATCAGTGGTGCGCAAACTGTGGTACTCGGGAAAACGTCAGGACAAAATTCAGGTAACAATAAATAACTACAATAAGGAATAAACATCTCTCCTGTGAATTTAAAGCTAGTTGAGAAGGCATTTATGGCTATATTTTGAAATTGGTCATCATGATGGTACTCAGAGAGCTGAACAGTTTCTCAGGTGGTACGCAGGATTAAAAGTTTGAGAACCACTGGTGTAGATCATCCGAGGAGTTTTTTTTTTTTTTTGACCTCTCACGGCCCACCTGCAGTACCACGACGGCCCACCAGGGGGCCCACACTTTGAGAATCACTATCCTAACCCCCCTTGCACAGTGTACCTGAAGCATTTCCTTCACCTTTTTAACCCCTGACCCATTTTCATGTCTGTAGAGTACAGATAAGGCAGTGGATGATGAAGAGGAGGCCGACCAGGAAGGTCATGTGAGGCCTCTCAGCTAAATCAGCTTTTTTACTGCGAACATTTGGCTTCAGAACCCACAGATGCTTATCTGAGGACTTCAAACCAGCTGGTAAACTCACAGTAACCATTTACCAACCATCAGTAATTCAACGCCTGAACTTTTGATACTCAAGTTGTGAAGAGGGAAGTCTCAGTTGTGGGAGTGATAAGATAAGCACACCATTGAGTTGATTTATTTAAGAAAAAAAAACCAACCCTAAATCTTTCAACTACCTCTTTATGTTGTTTCTTCATGTGTATTTTATGCTGGAATCTGTATTAGCGATCTTACATGGATTGTTGTTGTTTTCATTCTGCTGTTCTCCGACGACGTCAAAAAGCAAGTTGGCGCTGCTCAGAGAATCGGCTGTCTTGTCAGCTTGCTCTTCGCCTGACGGTGGACTGGTGTTACTGGTGTTACTGGTGGGTGTGGTCTCAACACCGTTTGCATCTGGCTGTTCCTGAGGAGCTGGTTAAGGTGAAGAAATAGGAGAATCAGATTTTATTAACCTCAAAGGCAATGTTCACACGGCCTGATTTTGCCTCTGGTTGCTACGGATGTGATGTAAGCAGAGCGACAACCAGATGGGTAGAAGATATAAGACATCTGATATGGCATGTGTTGGAGTACGAATCCAAGTGAACGGCCGTTGTTGGTTTTGCAGTAAAAACATGTTGACTCAAGATGTCATTCGCAATCCTGCAGACAGCTTTGGTCGTTTTGAACTGTGGTGCCTGTATGAATCATCATATAAAGCCCGTCTCTACCTTGTTGTGATTGACTTGGTACTTTCTGTACTCAAAAGAAATGACGTGTCAATGGGATTGGTACCAGACCCGTCTCCCAGGAGAAAGTAAAAGTGTCAGACTAGTTAAGCCCACTAACAGAGAATCCCTGTCAATCTAGTAGACATAGTTGTTGTTTGTATCTCAAATGACACAAAAGATTATTTAAATCCAGTTTGAGCCACAACTTGAGTCAGACTGGGACATATCTGTGCAAATCCGTCTGGAATCAGACTTGAGACTGCTTCCATTTGTCGTCCGATTTGGAAGAAATAGCATTTCGTGTGGTTTTTGTCTATTCAGACTTATCAAAAAAAGTTAGATAAATGCTGGATGAGATAAACAGTGGACCTGGGCCGGCAGTGCGAACATAGCCTATAGTCTGGGTAAGGATGCATGCAAATCATTCAAATGGTTGGAAATTCACCGAAGCTGAACAGTAATTCACCCATGCTACCGCTAATGATCAAAGTCTGCTCCATCAAGAGGGAAGAACTACCCTGAAAATATTACTTTTTGTAATGAGCCTGAAACAAAGAGCACTGTCAAGACCTAAACAACTATCAAGAAGGAACAAAGAAAGATTAGGTTTTTACCGGTGTCGCCACTCAAGCCATTTCTTCTGATTGTGGACTTGTGCCGTTGGCTACCGGAGGAGGTGAACTGTCGTCAGTGATCACATCTTTAAGGTCTGGCTGGTCTGAGATGTAACAGAGAAAAATAAGTCCCTCGTGTCAAGGTTACCTGAGACAGGTTGCTTTAAATGTTTTCAGTCACACACAAACACACCCAGGTCATCCAGGTGGACCGGCTCAAAGGTGCCAGTGGGCTCGTTGAAATGGTTCGTGGGACTCGGACGGTTGAGGTCAAACGAGTATGTCTAGGAAACAGAAAACACAAACAAGCCAGACAATATACACTGTAATAAAAGATTTGTTGACACAACTTAACTAAGTCAAGTCATCTTGTTGCTTTGACTGAGTTAAGTTGAGTCAACTCAAGGTGTCAACCTTATTCCACTTAAAAACATTAGTTGATGCAACTCGCAGTTTGTTGACTTAACTTCCTGTATCAAATAAGTTGGACTAGAAGCTATTATTTGAGATAACTTATAAAGATGTTGGTCAAACTTGTTTAGTCAAGTTCCTACAAATTAGATTCAAGTTGGCTCAACATGAAATAGATAATTCATAGAATTATTCAATTATTATTATTATTAATAATTATTATTAATTATTATTAATAATTATTCAATTCATAGACATTCATTGGGTGAATGAATGTCGGTGGGAACATGGGACAGGACACGAGTGTCAAATGTTTCAATGATAAGATGAATAAAGTCGCCTGTATTGATCTGTTTCTTACCCTGGAAATTCTCCTGAGCATATACAGGACTACAGACAGGACGATGATCACCAGGATTATTAACACCAGGAACACAGTACCTACACAGAGAGACAAATAGATTTTAAAAAGACCATTTTATTTGAAAATTTCAGACTTCAATATAAAGATACATTTAAAATGATTATACTTAAAAGCACAAAAACAGTCGCAGATCCTTTATATCATAACTTCATACTTTTTTGTAATTACTAATACAGCCACTGGGGGTCACTAGAATTCCTTTGAGTGTAGCATATTTTTGTTGAACAAGCATGTTGTGTAGTTGTAAGTAGTGGTCTGGTGGTCTGTTTATGATGGTCTGTTTCCAGAGGCAGGCGAATGAACAAGCGGTGGTCCGGTAAGAGAATCATACATCAGATGAAGATAAACCACTGAGGCTCATGGGTTCCTTTTAATTCATTTTGTGAGGTAGAGAAGGGATTGTATAATACAGAGAAATAAATATACACTGGCAAGAAAAAGTAGGTTATTTCCTGATTTTCTGCACTAATTTGCCAGTTTGAGGTTGTGATTTAATGGTGATCTGAACTTCATCTAAGTTACTACAACAGATAAACGCAGTGCAGTTAAGGTGATAGCACCCAGTTATCAGTTATTGGGTTTTTACTGAGACCCATTAAATATTCACAGTGCTGGCCAACAAAACAGGTAAAGACTAATTACTTCAGTTAAAGCTAATTTGAGTCAGTAGTTTGCAATCCTGGATTCCTGTTAATGAATTAAATTAGTTTGGATGTGTGGTTTAGAGTTACTTTAATTGATAAAGGACATGTATATGTATATGTATACATATGTATATGTATACATATACATATGGATACGTATACGTATGTATACGTATCCATATGTATACGTATACATATGTATACATATACATATGGATACATATACATATGTATATGTATCCATATGTATACGTATCCATATGTATACGTATCCATATGGATACGTATACATATGGATACGTATACATATGGATACGTATACATATGTATATGTATCCATATGTATATGTATACATATACATATGGATACATATACATATGTATACATACCTGCCCATACCCGCCTATAATAATAATAATAATGACAAAAACAAAATAATAATAACAATAACGCCAGTAATAACATCAACAATCAGATCAGCTATTCTTGATCTTATATCTTCAGAAACCTCCCTTTTGTTAATCACATGTATACATATATTCATATGTATATATGTATACATACATTTTCATGTTAGCCTTGATCTTAGCCCCATCATCCTCAGGATGAAAGTTGATGGAGGGAGCATCATTATATGGAACTGCTTCAGTCCCCTACGCCCTGGACCACCGGCCATCATCAGAGGGAAAAGTCATCCCAGTTTTACCAACATATTCAACAGGATATATCCTGGCTGTCTGCAAAACAAATCCTGTTAGAAGTTTGATCAACCACCAGTACCTATGAACCTGAGCATTGAAGCAGACTTTAACCTCATAGAGATGCTCTGGAATGACCTTAGGAGGACCGTCACAACAGACATCTTGGAAATGTAGTGATTTTTTTTTAGTTGTTATTTATTTAATGGTGCAGAGGATGTTAGCATGTTATGTTATTGGCGTAATGTAACGGAGAAGCTAAAAGGTTGGGGACCAGTGCAATAGGTCTTCTTGAAACTTATTATTGGCTGCATTTGGTCTTTTTTAGGTTTTGTTGCTGAGATATTGGTGATATCACCAATATTACCAAATATCACCTAGGCGAACAAGAAAAAAACACACACAAGCCCTCCTTACCCCAGGATGCACTTCCTTTATCCTTCGAGGCATCATTTCCAGATGATGCTAAAAGAAACAGACAAGGTTTAGTAATTCATACTATTTTCAAAAGTCTAGTATCCTGATGGAGACCAAAAGCAAAATTAAATTTGTGAACTTTAAATTGAACTTTCTGAACATGGAAACTTCCCAGATCAAGTGAATAAAACAGCCAGC
This sequence comes from Hirundichthys speculiger, assembly GCA_018398805.1. Lineage (NCBI taxonomy): Eukaryota > Metazoa > Chordata > Actinopteri > Beloniformes > Exocoetidae > Hirundichthys > Hirundichthys speculiger. The sequence goes on along the minus strand of JAGFBZ010000740.1, from coordinate 164,044 downwards.
CCATCCTTCCATCACCTGGGTTCTTGCTAAACCTGATAGTCGGGCAGGGCTGACACTATTAATAGTTTTACAAACCAGTAAAAGTAGCCTTGAAATTAACTCTAAAACTCAGATCTGCTAAATGCAGACCTTAAATGATGTATGGTGTGAGCTCTGTTTGTTTTTGGTCAACATTCATGCAGCTGAGTTGTAGCAGTTCAGCAGAGTTACAATCGTCAATCCAGTCTTAATGTCAGGTTCAAAGTGTAGATATCAGTTTAAAAAGTGGCTGTTCAGATGGGTTTAACGCCAATGCTCAGAGTTTCAGACTGACTGTCATCCTCTGAGCTTCAGCGCCAAAGATCAAAGCTTCAGTTTTATCCTGACTGAACTTTAAAACATTTTCTGCCATCCCTGACTGAATATCTGAATGTAAAGGGCGTAAAAACATTTTCTGCCATCCCTGACTGAATATCTGAATGTAAAGGGCGTAATTCAGCCATGGATCGCCAGGACGCATGTAATGTAACCTGTAAACCTGCGTGTCATTGATGCGTCTGCAGAATAGAAAACATCGAGTTCAGGCCCTAAAACGGAACCTTGTGGCACTCCATTGTTCATTTTGCAGCTTTTAGGCTGCATCTTTATCGCTATCCAACTTCCATTTGTTATACTTTGGAAGTGCAACTCTCAAAGTTGAAATAGCAATTTCAAAAGACACAAAATGCCAGGGAATGGAGGGGGGTGGAGCCAATCAGGGGCTGCTTTAAACACAGCTCCAATGATTGACCAGGGTACTTTTGTGTTTAGTTCCTGGAGCAACATTGATCAGTTCTCACCAAAAAAAAAAGAAAAAAACTATCCGCAAGACAAGATTCAAACCAATTTAGAACAGGGCCAGAAATGTCAATGAGTGTATGAAGTCTCTCCACAGGAATGGAGTAGTCAACTGTATTTAAGCCTGCTCTTAATTTGGTTAATACAAGATAAATTATGTTTTTCATATCGAAGTTGTACAAGGCCTGGCCAGCCATCCCAATTCTTTTCTCCTTGTACAAAGAGCTTGTCTGGTTTCTCTTGATTTGACTTTGGTTTCCAGGATGTGGTTTCAGCGGAAGCAGACTTAACTGCCTCTGGACACCACCAGATGGGCATCCAACCGGTCAGAGGCACAACTCATGGTGGCAGCCATCATGGTTGTTACCTCCGCCAAGGAGGTTGTTTTTGCCTGCGTTTATTTGTCTGTCTGTCTGTGTTCAAGATAACTCAACAAGTTATGGATGGATTTTGATGAAATTTTCAGGAGTTGCCAGAAATATTAAAAGAAAGAACTGATTTCATTTTGGCTGTGATCCGTAAGAAATCCTGGATTCTAGATCACTTTCAAAGTTTCGATAACATCGCGGTCAATGGGGCCAAAAATTATGTTTCTCAATATCTCTGTTAATTATTGCCCAAAACTCACGAAATTTCACCCAGGGATTATACAATGGGAACTTTTATCAAATTTCAGAGGCTGATCCGGATCTGATCCAGAATGCGGATTTTATTGCAATCTGTAAATCGCTATATGGGAGAATTGTTTTGCTTGGCGGAGGTCTGCGCTCTCCGAGTGCTTTTCTAGTTTTGAAGAGTGGTTCTTAGATGCTCCTGCATGAGTCATCACATAAACCCCAGCTTCGTCACATCGCAGTTGGTTCAGTACGCTTTATATCTGTGGGAAGAGTACAAGACCTATTTCATGAGGATGAATTTTAGTGAAGGGAGTGGACATGGCTGGCCAGGCTCGTACCTGAGGTCATTCAAAATCTTAACTAGTGCTGTCTGGGTAAAGATGGACATGTAGTTTTTCAGTATTGAGGCATCTTAATAATTTAATTTCAGAGTGGATTTAATCAGAGCAGCCTTAGAAGCATCAGGAAAGCGCCCATCTGAAGAAAATAATGTGCAATTTTCAGCAAATTTAGACTTTTGGAAAAAATGTGGGAATGGTGCCTGAAAGGCAAGTTTTAGGTTTTATTTTTTAGAAAGTTAATCTGTAAAGATCTCAGCATCAGTCAGGACAGACTTCTCCAGTGTCTCCTCACATAAAAACAGTGTTTCAGCAGTAATAAAACGTGTGTGCTGACACTGAGAAATGTTTAAACTCTGAGGTGGACTGAAAACTCTGCAGGCAGATGGGTGTTTGTGGAGCAGCCAGTTTGCAGCTTCGGAGGACGAGCATGTGACGGTTGTGGTTTGACACACAGGAAGACAAACTGAGCCACGTCTCACAAGTGCTGCATGCATGAAGCTGTACCTGTTTCTGCCGAACTGACAGCTGCTGTTGTCACAACCACATCAGCGCCGCCCGTCTTTTCCTTCGTGACGCTTGTCGAAGTTGTAGCATTTGGCTTTATGTCTTTATTCACATCCTCGGAGTTATTCGCAGGTCTCCCGTCTTTATCTTCCATAATCTGTTAATGGTGGCACAGTTTGGGTGTTAAAGATTCACAACGTTTTGTTTTCAAGATTTTTCTTCTTTTAATCTGCTTGGCCTCCGTTATTGACTGAGTTTAGAGGTGAAGCATTTGTGGCTGGTTGAGGGAATTTAAGGAATGACGATCTTCCCAAAAGCTCATTTTCACACAATAATCACCGTACAAAGAAACCTCAAGGGGATATGAAAATATAACATTTTCTGATAGCATATACAATAATATTTGAAGTTGCTTCTAAATAAATACTTTCTGAGCTGAAGGAAATGGTGACATTATGGCCATTGAACGGTTAGCCCCCTTTTCATCTGTATTTTTACCGAACCTCACATTTGTTACTTTGTTGTACCCAAGGCTTGACGCTAACTTTTTTGCTCACCAGCCACTGTGGCTAGTGTTTTTCCTCAGTCATTAGCCATTTAGTCTTTATGCTAGCCACAGTTTTGCTCAGTTTTTTTCTTCTTCACAATATTCTTGCATTTACATTTTAAATACAAACAATTGGCACAACTATTGTGATGTGTCATATCAAAGAATAAGTTACCAGCCAAAGTTGCTTGTGAGACAGAAATTGTTACTAGCCACAGCCAAATTTTACTAGCATTTAGCCGGTTGGCCGGTGTCAGTGTCAAGCCCTGGTTGTACCATGGAAATGGGCAAAGGTAACTCTTATGACTACAGCTGTGAACACAGAGATAAGACGTATTTTTGTTCTGTATCCCTGTGGTCATTTTAGCAAATATGTCACAGATACTTTAGATGAGTGAATCCTTTTAAATTCAGTCTGAATCCATCTCTGCTCTTCATAACTAAATGTTAAACAGTAACATATCCGGCCACTTCAAGTTAAAACGAGCATGTTTATAACCAGGTCCAAGACAGGAGCAAATCTAATAACTCAAATGATTTTATCCACTTTCTACGTCTTATCAGTCTAATGGTTAAAGCTCTCATTTTTGTGATAAACAACTGTGTAAAGTTTTTCGTTTCTTTTGTTTCATGAATATAGAATCCTTCATTAGGATGATTTTCTTACTGAGTGTTTCGGGCTTGCAACTGTCTGTGAATGTCTGGAAATTTAAATAGAAATCTCACACAGTTCATGCTGGAAGCGCGAGGAAACAACCGTTCGACCTTTCACACGGTCGCCAGCTTTTATCTTCTCTGGTCAGTCAGTATTGGAGCAGAAACGGCAGTTTGCCGGTCTGTGACTGTTTCTGGGGAAGCAGCAGGTCGTACCTCTAATCGGTATTTGTGCCGGTACAGTTCTTTCCCTTAGAGCCTCGCAGTGACAGTAAAGCTGCAGGATTGTCGTTGTACCTGGCTGCCGTTCACCGGAAAACAGTCGGAGCACAGAGATGACATGGGAAGCATAACTGAGTCGGTAGGAAAAGCCTTGCGCTAAAGCTTTAGTGTAATTAATACCCTTAAATATGCTAATTTGTTGGTTCAGTACCATCAGATCCAGATTTCTACCTCATTTCTAAAGCAGGATTAGCTTCTCCCTCATTTTCCTCACACCTGCTGGTTTCAGAGTTATATCTGAGCTAAACTGATCCATGTTTGAATATCAGCCGGTACCGTGGCCACGGTTGTAGGACTCCCAGAGGACGGTGGTGGTGGTGGTGGTGATGGCACGGGGCCTGTAGTTACATCCTCACTGCCATTCTGGGGCTGAACTGGTGAAAGGGTGGTGAGGGTTTCTGTGTCGGACACAGGGGAGAAACACAGGATCAGTCAAATGCCTTCTGAAAACACATACCAACTTAAACAAATCACAGCAGGGCAATGGTGTACGTGGTTGTAAAATAAAAGCTAGAAAGCATCATCCAGTTGTATGACTTTACACATGACAAGAAACAAAACTTTTGTCAAACGTTTGTCTAAATCATCAAAACGTGGAAATGGAAGAATTCCTGCTTTTAAACGGAGAGATGTATCCCTAGCATGTTGTTTTGTTTACTGGAACCAGTCATTACCATGAGAACCTCCATAGTCTTTGACGTAGAGGTGCAACTCTTCCTCCTGGTGTTCTTGTGAGGGTTATCTGCCTTGTCAGCAGACTGTGTATGTGCTGTGGTAGCATCCAGTGCTAACTAATACAGCGCAAATATCTAGCAGGCTTTTAGAAAAAGGAACGTCTTTCAGGTGTCTGACTGCGTGGTATTTGAAGGCTACAGGTGCAGGCTCTAGTTAGAAACTAGTCTGCTCATCTACTTCGTTAATGAGAATGAGTTCCCATAGCAGCAGCGAGCTGGCGTTAGCATCGTTAGCACTGAGGCCACCCATCCATAATAACTGTATGACCCCAGGGCACATGTTCCGTAGTTGGTGTGGACTGACGCTGGACAAGTGCAAACGAGGTGTAAGACTTTAAGATTTAGCCTTTGGAATCAGTAGAGTTTAGTGTTTTAGTTTTGTTCATCTTTGAAACATTTTCTGACTGAATCGGCCCTAAATGAGGGCATTATTAACAACCTTACGTGGAAGATGTGTGCCGAAAATACCTAAACTCTTGTCAAAACTTGACTGTGTCACATACAATTAAAACTATTTTCTATTTATTTTTCTATTAACAACCCATATCAAGCAAATCTTCAGCTGCGGGTTGAACCACATACACTAACAACAGCGCCGTGGCATTTAAGCTCTCGCTAGCAAACTTTTACTTTAAATGGACAACATCAAGTGACGCCAAACAGACTTGTTGGTTCACTTTGCCGAGGTCAAAGATCGGAGAAAGTTCAGCTTTTCATGCCTCAACTTGAGCACCAGCCAATCAAATCGTATCAGGCAAATAAAGTCATATATGTGGGCAAGGTTGTTTCAAAGCACACGGCTTATGTGTGTACCGAGTGGCAAAACATTAGACTTGTCAGAGACAGCTCTCCTGCTCTGACCCTCAGCCAATCTATCTTTATTCCATGTATTGTAATTCCAACAGCAATCATATGCAAGTGAGAGCGAAGTGGAAAATAGGATTGTGGCAAACTGCTATGAAAGTGGGTTTTGGTGTGCAGTGTGTTGCATGGAAGTCTTCGTCAAAGCTAAAGGAAGTCATGGAAAGTGGGTGTAATTACATAACTTGCAAAACTTAGTGGAAAACACTTCAGAAGCTCCGCACAAACATACAAATAAAACAACTGAGCATCCTGAGACTTCTTCAGGTTCACTACACGGGGAATCGGTTTACTGAGCAAAGACTGATAACTAGGGGTGTAACGGTACACAATACTCTCGGTTCGGTACGTACCTCGGTTTTGAGGTCACGGTTCGGTTCATTTTCGGTACAGTAAGAAAACAAAATGCAAAATATAAATGTGCTAGTTGTTTATTACACACTTTTGTGCTTTTTAACAATAGGAACATTAGCCTATACAAAGCTAGAATTTTGCTCAGAAATATAAATACAATATTCTAAAATGTAGATATTTTGAAAAACAAAACAACAAAAATGTTGTGGTGAAGAGGGAGCTGAGTCGGAAGGCGAAGCTCTCGATTTACTGGTCGATCTACGTTCCTACCCTCACCTATGGTCATGAGCTTTGGGTAGTGACCGAAAGAACAAGATCGCAGATACAAGCGGCTGAAATGAGCTTCCTTCGCAGGGTGGCCGGGCTCTCCCTTAGAGATAGGGTGAGAAGCTCGGTCATCCGGGAGGGGCTCAGAGTAGAACCGCTGCTCCTCCGCATCGAGAGGAGCCAGATGAGGTGGCTCGGGCATCTGGTTAGGATGCCTCCTGGACGCCTCCCTGGTGAGGTGTTCCGGGCACGGCCCACTGGGAGGAGACCCCGGGGAAGACCCAGGACACGCTGGAGGGACTATGTCTCTCGGCTGGCCTGGGAACGCCTCGGGATCCCCCCAGAGGAGCTGGAAGAAGTGGCTGGGGAGAGGGGGGTCTGGGCTTCCTTACTCCGGCTGATGCCCCCGCGACCCGACCTCGGATAAGCGGAAGAAGACGGTACGGTACGGTACGGTAAAATAAAAATAACATTGGCTCAGACTTTTTCTTAAAGAAAATATCCATCTGATGTGCAAAATTGAACAGTTGCAGCACTGAACAGTTTCAAGTTGTTGGTCAGATTAAATAACATGAATAAGGCTCAGACTGTTTCTTTAAAAACAAATCATTTTATTTTTTCATAAAGTCCCGGTATGATTTTCTGGCTAAAATGTGGACGAAAAGGTAACAAGTTTTTTTTTTTTTTTTTTTGTACTGCATGCCACATGATTTCTCTTCCCAATCGAACTATTTACATATCAACAAACTTTTTTTGTTGCTGTAGAACTTGCTTTTATTTTTATGCATATTTTTAATAACAACAATAGTAATAATAAGAAGAACAATATTATTATTATTATTATTGAGGGACGTGGAGAGGAGGGAAAAAGCTCGAGTTGTCTCGCGGGGGGGCGGGGTGTTTGTGTGCATGCGCGTCGCCTCGCCTGTGACACGCGTCCAGTCCCGGCAGAGAGAGAGGGAGAGAGAGAAGCGCGGCTCGCGAGGCAGACAGCAGCCAAGTGATGGCTTCAAACCTAGCGGTTTGAGTGCGCGTGAGTCTCAAAATCACCAGAAAAAGTAGCTAGATTTGTCGCTAGTCGCTTTTTACAAATTAAGTCGCTAGGGGGGTCTGGAAAGTCGCTAGATATAGCGACAAAGTCGCTAAGTTGGCAACATTGGTTTGTTGTCTCGTGTGCACGCAACTGCGCATGTGCGGCTGCAGCGCTCTGCTCCACAACATGCGGTCCTCTACTTAATATGTCCGTGTGGAAACTCGTTCGGTACGTCTCCGTTCGGAACCGAGCACCCCGTACCGAAACGGTTCAATACAAATACATGTACCGTTACACCCCTACTGATAACTGATCATAACGGCTTCTTTAGCTGGTTAGTATTGGACTTTTTCCAGTTGACCTGTCACGCCACACACCGAAACATCCGTCTGGTCTTTGGGTTAGCTGATGGTGGTGCTTGATTGGATGGGCTTGCAGCGCTTGAGGAAATGTGCAAGGAAAACTCAGTAGCAACTGCACATATGCAGAGCTTTTATTGTGAAACATTTTGTGCTGTGAATCAATGTAGCTCTCCCATATTCTGGTATGAGGTGGTGTAATCTCTGAATCAGGATTAGAGATGTGTGCTCCAGCTAAGAGAGGTTGGTACAGAGCAGGTCATGGAAACAAGAAAGCACAAAGGCCCAAAATAGTTCAGGGGGACAGGAGGTAAGAAAAAAAAATTACAAACACTTCAACTCAAAGCAGGACAGGAAACCACATTTCAGATTAAGGTGTTGCAATTCAGCACCGAGTACTCAGAGTACTCAGCTCAGAGTACAGAGTGGCGATGTTTTAAACAAGAAATTAAAGAATTATAACTTAAAAGACAAGTCAGTATAATGCAGGAAGTGAGATGATTTAGTAGTGAGTGAATGGCAAAATGAATCAGCATAGCCTTTATGTTAGAAGACTTTAGGACAGAACAGGACAAGAGATGAGAATACGTGATTGAGATGAGACTGCAGAAAACATCTCAGAACAATTCAGGTCAAGTTAGGCTTTAAAATAAAAATATAAAAAAGAAGTATAGGACAGTCAAGTTCATGAAACAAGACGCAAAAATAAGTCAGAAAAGTGTAAGGCAGTGAACAGCACATTTCAAAACTGAATGATACAGCAGTGGTCATATGTCATAAACTATGGTCATCAAAATCAAATTAACCTGTGTTCAAATTCAACATGCCACTGCTGCTAAAGTCATCTTATCGTTGGTGGTGGTGACACAAAACCCTTCTCACCTCTTCATCTCACTGTTTCTCACCCTCCACCTCCCTCCTTTTCTTTCACTCGTCTGTTGCTTGTCTTTTATGTCATGTAAACATGCTTTCTGGGAGGAGCTGTGCAACGAAAACTTGGCAGCAAGGGAACGTTTACAGAGCTTTTATTGTGAAACTGCAACGTTGTTGACTGTGAATCAACGTAGCTTCCTCGTATTCTGGTATGAGTCGGTGTTATCTCTAAACCAGGATTAGAGATGCTGTTCAGGTTGGTGCAGAGCAGCAGGTGGAAACGATAGCACAGACACCAAATATAGTTCAGCACGATAGTGGGAATAAAATGAAAATGACAAATTTGAAGCATTATTACGCCTGGGCTCCTGTAAAAGCCTTAGACATCTAACAACAGATCAAACCGACTCTAAACTGAAACCTACTGGGGCCAGAAGTTCATATGCTGATAAGCTGACCAGGATGATACTGATAATCCAACAATCTAGAAAGGTGGTGACACGACAGAACCATAATGGAGGTAGCCTCCAGGTCTGAGAAACGAAGCCAATGCAAACTTGCCTCAAACCTGCGTTACTTCACCAGCAGGGGGCACACTTGTTCATGTGAGGACATTGATCAAATGAATTCTCATTGATTTGTATTGATTTCATTGTCAAGAACTGGTATTAAAACATCCTGACGAGGGATGGAACGGTTACCGGTATTACGGTAAAGCGCGGTAAAATTTTACCGCCGTAAAAAAATAACGATTACCATTTATGTTTGACTTTGTCTCGTTATCGCGGTCGATTACCGGAATATGTTATATCAGCCTCATTGAATTCTGCGAGCAACTCATTAGCATGGCAGAAACTGGTGATAGCACGCAGGACATTTACCAACCCACTACAATGATGAAATCCAAGGTCTGGGAATTTTTTTTTTTTTTTTTTTAAGAATACAGAGGGCCAACTGGTGGAGGACAATTATCTAGTCTGCAGAGCACTTGTTTACATTTTATTATTGTAATTTGTACAAGCAACTTAAAGGAGCTAAGGCTAATGCTTCAAGCTACTGAGATGTTTGACCAAGAGTAACCTGGCCGACGCGCTTCGCTAACTCACATTTTGTAAACGTTACTGTTGCGTGTTGTTTGAAAAAGGACCGGAACGATGTTCTTCTGATGCAGTTAAAATATTAATTTATTCCATTAACTGATTCGACAACCATACCGCTGGCAGTTAGCGTCACAGCGGTCAAAAACCTTTTGCTCTTCCGGATCAAACACTTAACCCAGCCATTCCTAAACTTCAGAATACCAAGGCTCAATTTGAAATGTGAAAAATCTCCGCAGTCCACCGAAACCTTTAATCACAACTGTGATCAACATACAGGACAAGGAACCATGATCCGATGATAATGTGAGGGGTCAACAAATAAGGTGACACTTGTCATATTAAGTTAAGATGACGGTAGAATAACACATAATTGGGTTGTTTTATTCTTCTTAATGTTTTTTAATCATAAATATTTTACAGTAATTAAAAACATGTTTTGAAAAGATTGAGGATTTAAAACACATTTGTTTAATTTTATTGACCTCTCACGGCCCACCTGCAGTCCCACGAAGGCCCACCAGGGGGCCGCGGCCCACACTTTGGGAATCACTGGCCTAACCAATAACAGGCAGCTACCTTTATACCTGACCCTCAGGTAACAACACAGCGACACCCACAGACACACAGAGTGAACTACAATTCAGAACAACATATTTGGCTCCTATACAACTGTTTCTTTATCTCCACATTTATACTTATTTAAGGTTCAGCTTAAAGTCCAAAGTTTATTTTATTTGAACTTGCACTTGCAGTAATTTTTGTTCCTGATAATTGTTTGCATATTTTGACCTACTATGGTTGTTAAAGTGTTTATTTAAATTTGCACCAGACAAATAAGCTTTGTTCCTGTTATTTATTTTTGTTCATTTAAAATAAAATCTCTTTCTGTGCCAGTTGTTTGCCCTTTTAATGTGAAAGTTTCATTTTGATAAAATTTTGGCTTCTGATATTTTAGTATGACAAGAAAATCCACGAGATTGGGTGAAATTATTTAAGTGTATGTGTTTTTTGGACATTTGTACAGCAATGAATAACACCGCGATAATAATTTACCGTAATAATCCGTAATCGTTTGGTCACTATAACCGAGACATCAGATTTTCCATATTGTTACATCACTAATCCTGACTGATCTGATCACAAGTGGACAGCTGTATATGTTCACACCTGGCATTAACATGCGTCCGTGACTGGATCTTTTCTTGCCCCACATGCAAACGGTGAGTACATTATTTCCACAGGAAAAGACCAAGTGTGTTTGTTTGTTTGTTTGTTTGTCTGGGGGATTCAGCAATTCATTAAACCCACGTTTAGTTCCTGTGTGGTTCACAGAGAAGATGATCACCCTTCCTGTTAGATGTTTTAACATCCAGTGAGGTGGAAGGCAACAAAGGGCTTTAGATGCATCAAAATAGAAATGAGATGTGTCAGAAAGCAGAAGTACTTATCGGATTAAAACAACACAGCAAACGTGACTCTGTGACCCGTGACACCGTGGTTGCTTGTTAGTGTTGGTTTTTACGGCCTCCCGCTTGACATTTCTCACTCCAGTACAACACCGCTGTTAGGCGAACGAGTACATCTTATGTAACCGGCCCTTGACGTGGCCCAGGATGCATTGCGTTTACACTGCCAGAATGAATGTGGCCTCATGTGGCCCAGACAACCTCTAAATGTGTTGTGCCAGACTGGATGTGTCCTGTGTGCGTTTACACCTGAGATTGGATCACTCAGGATTAGGGATGTGTACCGAGAGCCGGTATTTTTTGGTACCGGTTTCTAAATGGTCGGTACCAGAGTACCGCTAAAAATTCTGGACAAACGATACTCTGATCGGTATTTTTTTTTAAAGAGAGTATACCCAGAGCAACATAACTGTCGCGTAATGATACTGCCGCCGTTGACAGGTTATGACATAGCGCCCCGTTGTTTTCTCTAGCCAATAGGTCAACATGTCAGCCGTCATTGCTAAGCGATCGTAGGTATGGACTCACTTTATCAAACGGAATGAAGCTTCGGCTCAATGCAATATATGCTAGAAAGTAGTTGGGTCCAAGGGGGGGGGGGGGGGGGGGGTAACACCAGCAACATCATGAAACACTTGCAGTGTGCTCACAGTATAAAAATTAAGGAGTACGGCATGTTTGACTGCCTAAACAACGCGGCTAAAGTTAGCAGCCCAGCTAACGCTAACAATGCCGTGCTCTCCTTGGTGCAGGTAGACTGACACTACTCCGTCATCATCAAGTCAAGGTGAGATTATGAATCATTAAGTTGGTAGTTAATTTACTCAGGAGAATGCATTATTAATTTTAGCAACGCTGATATATGTTACGTTAATCCTGTAGGAGGTATGTACGAAGCAGCAGCCACCACTGCTAGTTTGCCGATGCAGACAACCCCATTCACAATTGCCAAGCAACATCAAATGAAGATGTCTGCAGAAAAAACCGAGGAATGCCACAGGACTGTTACTAACTTTATTGTAAAGGATTGTGAACATGTAGGTAAGGGCTTTGGTCATCTGCCTAGTTTTTTTTTTTTTTTTTTTTCATCTATTATCTTCTGAGAAGCATTTGTAATTTTAAGTTAAGCTTCTATTCTGTTGAAGCATTATCACATTGACAGTTACCTTTAAGGCCGTATGTGTGCGTGCTAGTTTTTTTTTTTTTTACATACCTGCACTGCACATGTTGACTTGCTAAAGGCTTAAAAGGAGGTGCTGTAAGTTGTTGTAATGATGTTGCTGGTGTTACCCCCCTTGTGGTAATAAAAAACAATTGAATATTTTACCACTTTGTAATGTCTTTATTTTATACACTAAATTACATGTCGTGGTATCAATAAGAGTATCGATAAATATCGGTACCGATAAGGAGTATCGGTATCGGTATTGATAAATTCCTAATGATACACATCCCTACTCAGGATGGCTGTTGATACCAGGTCTAAACGGGGCTCCAATCTCAAACGAGTCATGTTTTATTCACCTTCTTGTTTCTCATCATGATCCCCGTCGTGGGCCTTCTCGTTTTGTCCTCTGGAAAAAGGCGAAACTGCAAGAACTGAAAAAGAAACAAAGCGTTAAAGGGATTAACATGCGCCAGGATCATAAACAGAGTCGTCGCCCGTCGTGGAAAGACGTAGAAACTAAAGACTCCAGTGGAGGGAAAATGTGGGGCTGCAGAGGTTTACTTTGATCATGTATTTGAGCAGGTATATTCACTTTGCTGTCTGCTCACTGGTTCGGTCATAAGTGTGAAACAACATCAAGGCTGCTGGGAAACGAGAGCAGTGACAGAAAACAGAGTGGAAGACAAACGCTAACAAAGAACTGATCGTTTTATACTTTCATTTAATCTGCAACTTCCAGCGTTTGAGTTTACAATGATGACATCATCTGATTCACTTCAGTTTAAAAAAAAAAAAAAACAGGATTTGTTTTTTACATTTCCTCTTTGTCCCGACATATTGATGCCTGGAAGTGTATCCGTTCGTGCATGTTTTCTAACTTCTTTTGCTGAAGGCAGGAGGTGGAATAAACCGGGCTTCTGTGGTCTCGTATTACTTCCTGCTTGTTGCTGGGATCCTTCAGTGACCGTTAAAGTCATTCACATACAAGGAAGCGTAGAGCGAACCCGGGTCTGGTGAGTAAATCAGTGTTCATGAAGCACATTAGTACTGAAAGGAAGGTGGTGTGGAGGTAAACCAGGACGGTCCAGTAGCATCAACTGGAGCGCTGACGGTTCTGAACTGAAGGCCTGAGTGGACCTGAGGAGGAACCCTGATGAGTCTTCAGGTCCAGTTCACTAGAAACGCCACAGGGAAGCAAACGGCAGGATACCTGAGGAAAGTCAGTTGACGGTTGAGCTCAACTCACCCAGGAAAAGGAGGTGAAGCGACGTTTTCATCCTGCTGATGGGTTTTCTCTCTCTCTGTCCGATTCTCTTTCAGTTCTTTAACCATCAGTGAGGCCGTAGAGCTTCTCTTTTATTTCTTTATTCTGTTTTCTTTTCCCACTGGCCTCGTCCTCTGTTGCTTTTCAGACTGATCTGTCGCTTCTCTGATCGCCCTCCCCTGTCTCTCTCTCTCTTTCTCTCTCCCTCTCTCTTTCTCGCTGGGTCTCACCCTCCACCTCCCTCCTTTTTTTTTTCTCCCTCACTCATCTGCTGCCTCTTCTTTGCTTTCCCGCCTCCGACTTCGAGGCGAGGTTTTGCAGAATCCCAGCCTCTCCTGGTTCGAGGGTCCGGACCTCGACGGGCCTGCGGGTCAGAGGTGGAACCAGGTAGAGAACCGGGTCACCGGGTCACCAGTGCTTGACCCTGTAAATGTGCTACAGCCAGGTCCTAACACCTGCTAACGCAGTTGGAGGAATGAAAAACTGGTTTAGCTGCACGTCAGCTCACATTTAGTCAGGTTGCACCTTTACCCTCGTGCTTCTTCTACTTTTATTTCACCTTCATTTTTTTCCTCTGCCCTCGTTATTTCCTCCCCCCCCCCCAACCCCCTCCATCTCTTTTCTGCACTTGCGAGGCCTCCCTGCCTCTTGAATCTTTCTCGGTATCGCTCGACATTCAGGAACTGAGTCATCGACCGCAGAGCGAGCTGCACATCGACGCAGGATGCTAAACGGTAGCTCAGTTTGCTGTCCTCTAACCTCTACAGCGCGCGGGTGGGAGTTGTTGAAGAAGTCTCCGTTTGCAGTGTCAGAAAACGCAGCATGGGGCACAGGATGTTCATTGATGGCACCAGGGAGAATCTGGAAAATGATTGTAACACATAGTTGTGAATCTATAATTTCTAACACCAGGATGAGAATCATCTGCAGTCAGAGACCGCCTGAAGTCTGGAGCTCAGGGTCTCATGGACCGGACCCCGAGTCTCCTCCAGTCCAGGCTGGTTGGTGGGCGTCTCTGACCTCGGTTCTGTCTTTGGTAACAGCTCTCATTGTTCTCATGGGTTGAGATCAGCCAACTGACCCGATCGCTGAAGACTGTTTCATTTCTTTGTCTTCAAAACGTCCTGTGGTGCTTCAACAGTCCTCATCCATCTGCACTGTGAGGTGGTTTTGTTGCGTTTGTCTGAATGGGTGTAGCCTTTTACACCTTAGATGTAAAAGCTTCTCTTTACAGTAGTTACATCATCTATAAACATGTAGAGATGTATCTAAAATCATAAACCACCTTTTTCCTGGAGTACAAAATCAACTCCACATACAAATATAAATATATATATATATATGTGTGTGTGTGTATTAGGGCTGGGCAACGATTAAAATGTTTTAATCGCGATTAATCACATTATTTCCCTGATTAATCACGATTAATCACATTGTATACGCAAAATCAAATAATGAATTTAAAAGTAGTGTAAAGGTCACTTTTATTTAAATGTTCTGCTGCCATATGAACTAAAGTGTCATAACATTTGTTGTTCAAACACTTTTAACATCAGCACTTGTCAGTAACACATATTTAGTGTAAATCTCATCTTAAAAAATGTAAAATAAAATAAAGCTTATTGCCACAGCCAGGGTATTAATGTCATTCTGTTTTTATAAAAAATAAAAAAAGTCTACCAACAAAATCCTGAGCCACATTCAGAACATTAAAACAGGTAATTTCTGAGGTAACAGCAGAAACTTTTAACGGGGAGTTCAACTTGTCAGTTGTTACAAATAACCTTGTTTCTGTTGAATCCTCCGTCTGGGAGAACTTTAAAATGAAAATGTCCATGTTAAAGTTTAGTAACTTTACCGTCTCCATGTCTGTTTTGGCTTTTCTGCCAATTCTCTTCCAGTTCCGCAGTGGCCAGCAACAGACTTTTCAAAATAAAAGCACGTGAGCAACATGCGTTAATGTGCGATAAATTAATTATGTTGCCATGGATAAATTAATGAGTTAAAGCAATAATTAACTTGCCCAGCCCTAACACACAGAGCCTTGTGTTTAGAGGGACGGCCGGGTCTTGGTAGATCTGCAGTGGTCTGATACTCCTTCCATTTCAGTCTGATTGTTTGCTCAGAGCTTCTTGAGATGTTTAAAGCTTGGGAAATCTTTTTGTATCCACATCCAGCTTTAAACTTCTCCACAACAGTATCTGGGACCTGCCTGGTGTGTTCCTTGGTCTTCATGATGCTTTCTGAGCTTTAACCAGAACCCTGAGACTATCACAGAGCATGTGCATTTATACAGAGACTTGATTACACACAGGTGGATTCTATTGATCATCATCAGTCATTCAGGACAACAATGGATCATTCAGAGATCCTCACTGAACTTCTGGACTCAGTTTGCTGCTCTGAAAGTAAAGGGGACCAATAATATTGCACGCCCCATTTACAGTTTTTTATTTGTGAAAAAAGTTTAAAATATCCCATAAATTTCGTTCCACTTCACGATTGTGTGGTTGTTGATTCTTGACAAACAATTAAAATTTTATGTTTATGTTTGAATCCTGAAATGTGGCAAAAGGTTGAAAAGTTAGAGAGGGCCGAATACTTTCACAAGGAACTGTGTGTGTGTATATGTAAATATATATATATATATATACACAACAAACTCTGAAATGACTTTATTAGAAAATAACCAGTTGCATCCAAGTAAAAGTATGTCATAAATTGATCTTGAGTGCAGTAAAAGCTGAAGGAAACATTTGTCTCTTTATAGTTCATTTAACAGCTGAAAGATGACTTCATCTGCAAACGAGCGCGTCACCTGACTTCTACATTTCAAGAGTTTAAATGTGTTACCAGGTGAACAGTTCAACAGGTAAAAAAACAAATCTGCTTTTAAATTCTTTGTGTTTTATTCAGTACTTCCTGTCACATGAGCCTGCACCAGACGGAGAGAGAGAACAGCGAGCAGACGGCAGCCAGCGTTTCAGCAGTGGTCCTCGGTGAGGTGGGCTCAGCAGCTGTAGGGAGAGAAGAAGACGCAGCTCAGGAAGGCTTGTTTAGTCTCCGGTCAACAGCTCCTTGTGTTTCTACGTGGAGGAGAGCAGGCGTTGTTACACCTTTAAACGAACCCTCAGCGACAGCTGAGAGGCTCCTGGATGTTTGGTGAAACCAGAAGAACTAAGTGTTAGTGGTGGGATGTCATTAAAAGAGTTAATCTGATTAATTAGAGGCTTTTTAATTGATTAAATTAAATCAAATAGCAATATTTGACACAATAAGTTTTTCAGTTCAGGTAAATTTCAGTTGATGACTGAATCAGGGAGTGGACGTACCTGTGAACATCTGTCCACCTTCACAGGTTCGAGCAAACTCAAACTGTCATTACAGCCGTTATATTCCACATTTTAAGACTCTCTATAAACTCAGGCACTTTCAGTGTTTTAAGAACATTATCTCAAGTAAACTCCAGGTAAAACACTAGAAATTCATATTTACCCATGGAAATGTTCAACAACAAAACTAAAACCGCCAAACTACTGACCCTAACTGCTGTCTGGAGGACTCAGTTTGGACCTTCTTCAGGGTACCTGAAGGCATCACAGCTCAGCTAGCAGCTAACACTGTCCAGAAACATCTACAGTTTCATCGAGCACAGAGCAAACAGAGTTTAAAGCCTCTCAGAACGGACCACTGACTCTCCTGGCAGAGGTGTCTACAACCGTTACTTCATATGATCTGGTTTTAATGGGTTTTATGCTTTTGTATTTCAGCCGTGTTATAAATAAAGTTCGGTTGGGGTGAAAAGATAAAACCTCCGAAGACATCGGAGAAAGTTTTTGGTCCATACCTGTCAAGTTTTGGATTTGAAAATAAGGGAAATTTTCTGGCGCCTGTCGCCAGCAGTCCCTCCATCCCAACCAGCTCCAGTATCTCTTATATTTTTGGTGTAGAAAAAAGCTAAAATCACAGCTGCACTACTTCTTGAACTTCAGCCAGCTCTTTTGTTTCCTGTGTGCCATTATTGGACAAACTGACCATTGCTGTGAGGTCAGACACACCTGGATTAATCAGTTTGTTAATTTTAGTGCAGCTGTGACATAAAGCCACGTTGACATAATGTGAACATTCATTATAACCTAAATGAAAACACTAAAGGGGTTTATATGAAGAGTAATTATTTGAAGGGATTCATATATTTTTTGTTCATTTAACATTGCTTGTATTTACATTTACATTTGATTTTCATTCCACACATTGTTTTCATTTCATATTGCTCTTCTTTTACAGTTTTTCATCTCATTTCACGTAACTTTTCTTTACTCTTTTAATGACTTGTTCTCATTTGTTGCAGACCTTGCAGAATAGTTTATTTTACATGAGAGAAGAGCTGAACAGTTCTGTTGTCTAACGACATCCTATTCTCTGTAACAATCTCTTTTTTCTTCACACTGTCACTCATCAGATGTCACTCACTAACCTCGCGACATCTACCTGTACAGTACCTGTAGTAGCTGCTGCCGTGGCAGTTATCGCGAGACAAGTGACAGATCTCAGACTGTGAATGTTTTTTTTTTTGTTTTTTTTCTTTTACTCCGCCCGATGCAGAATTATTTTTTTTTTTTAACACAGGTTAAAATACGGGAGATTTACGGGAAAAATACTAATACAGGAGGACGGCGGGAGAGAAGAGTAAAATACGGGACTTTCCCGGCCAAAACAGGATACTTGACAGGTTTGATTCAGACTCTTGTCTCGTTCGATTAACCTCAACTTTGAAGTGAGAGAAACTGTAGTCTCTCATGAAGACGTCTTAAAACCACACTCCAGAAACGACAGAGCTATAACGTTTTCTTCTCCTCCTCTGAACACGTTGAACCTCAGGTGCGTTTGCGCCACAGCGCCCCCGTGTGTTCATCAGCGTCACTCCCGGGAATGAGCTGCGGTTAAACGCCTTATTTCGTTTAACAAGCGTTATTTTTTTTTCGAAATGAACGCGTTAACGTCCCAGCTCAGGTAAATACTGATATTTTGGAAACATTATGACCTGCAGGCCTCGTTTATGACCATGTTGGGCAGGAAACAGCCAGTTTCTGGTTTATTCTCAGGGTCAGACGTGGGTCTTAAAAGCATCTTAAGGCTTCTTGTGAAAACAACAGTCCTGATTTTGTGGTTGGATGCAGGACTAGATTTTGGTTGAGGCTACCGACATTTTCACGAGTGCTGAAACAGTTTTGCTCAAATTTTATGAATGAGGCCGCCTGTGTTTATAGTGTTAACTTGAAATACAAGTGAAAGCAGCGGAGAGCACGCCGACACCCGTTAGTGATTCATGCAGTGAATGAAGTGAAAATGCAGTGAAAAAATCAACCACAGCGTGTGCCATCAAGCACAGAGAGGAGATAAGAAGTGTCTAATGTAATTGGAGGATGTTGAGGTTACCTGAGGAGACGGTGGGGGCTGAAACATCTTGGTCTGACAGCAGGGGCTGGAGAGCAGAGCTGTGACACCAACAACAGACTCTTCAACATCAACTCGTCATCAGGAGGAGCTAAAAGTTCATCATCAGGACTAAAATCTCACCTCATCGTTGGAAACGTCTCACCACTGCCAGATCCGTCCTCTGGACCGTAGCTGTAGCTTGTCATCATCTTGTCATCATCGTAATAGTCATCTTCATCATCCTCCGTTGATGAAGCAACAGCAGCAGCTGCAGGATAAAATAACAGCTGTTAAAGCCACGTGGCCTTCATGATCAGTGTCTGCTGGGGTGGGGGGTCAACCAGGACCAGTTCTGGGGAGAAAACCTTCTTCTACTCTCAGAGCTCCATTAAAAAAATAAAAACAGGTTTTCATGAGCTGTAGTAGGCTCTTGCCGATTGTGCTAGCATAATTTTTGCCCTTTTTCCAAAAGTAGCACTGCTAGCATAATCTGTATATTTTCTTGTCTTGTCACAATTTTAGAATAATTCAAGAAAACGAAGATCTCAGCTACTAAAAACGATAGATTACTATTAACAGTTGGTTCCACTTCTATTTTGTGATTGTTTTTTAGTTGTGTTGAGATACCGCGGGAATTTGATGAAACGGAACCGGAAGTCTGTGTCTCGGTCCCAGACTCCTTATATAACAAGCGCTAATTAACTGTTAGAGAATGAATTAGAGAAGTCAAGCCGGACTGCGTGGTTCAGAAACGAGCGAGATCATTCAATGTTAAATTTGTTATCCAGGGCTTTGTCAGAAACTGCATGGTTTAGTTTTCACTCTATTTGTTTTTATTTGTTTTGAAACTCAGCGTGCGCTGCTAGTGCCCGCTGCTAGCGCCCGCTGCTAGCGCGCGCACAGTTCGTTGTTTACTTGAAATTTGCATACTTTACCATGGTAACTGGAGGCCATTTGAGTGCAAAACCTTGCGCAAACTGTGTCATGTTCTGCTACACGTGATGGTTAGCAAGCTATCCGCGGATAGTTATCCACCACACTATCCAGGCTTTGTGGAACCTATTTTTGTTCGCTGGATAACTATCCGCTGGATAGCAGATTTATCCACCGTATAGGCCTAACCACCGGATAAAGTTACCCAGGTTTTGAACTACCGGGCCCAGAACGTCAGGCCAGGGTTAATAAAATACATTTTCAAACTTGTCTTGTGAGCTGTGAAGTTTGTGCACAGAATAATTTTTAAAAAAAAGTAGCATAATTTTGAAACGCGAGCATAATTTGAGCATAATTTGGGCAAAAAACGAGCACTGCCACTAGCATAATATGCTACTTTTACTAGCGCAATGGGCAAATGGCTAAGCTGTAGGCAAACACAGCAAAGATGCTTTAGTAACATGTAGTTTTTCACATCTTTTTCTTGTCTTGCAGTCTGTCTGCTGTGACGAGTGTGAGCGTTTGACCGGTGAACCCACAGGGCTTCATGTAGCCAGTTTAGTTACTGTGGTTTTAGATCCAGATCTTGTTTGGGACCAGAGAAGATGACGACATGAGAAGGTTTACCTCTAGAGATGTGAAAAGCTGATTTGGCGGTACGAGCGTTTAACGCCGCTAACGATGCCAGATCTGCTAAACACACGCGCCACATGGTTGCGTGATGGATGGTCACGTTGCCTCGTTTAGTCGGAAATGAAGAATTAAGAAATGATAAGAGCTTTTTAAGTGGTAAGGAGCAGAACTGCTCTACTAAAGTTCAAATTCAAAATTACAGTTTTCCATGAACTGGATTTCTTTGTCTTATCTTTTGATATGATAAACTATTTTCAAGCTCTCTTGATTCAGACTTGTTAAGACGCTGCGAGGATCATGTTAATGTCACAGATTCAGTTTTGATTTCCTGCTGCTTCTCGTTCAGTGACATTGATCAGCTCTGACTGAACATGCTCCAGTCTGGTGGAGGGATGTACCATCGATAAACGTTTAAAAATGAGGTTGAATCGACTCACCGAGGGCAAACATCACCAGGAAAATGTTCATCAAAGCCGCTGTCATTTCTTCGTCCTCTGAACTCCGGCTGTGTGTCTTCACATCTGACTGAGTTGATAGGACCGGTATCTAGACAGGAACTAGCTGAGTGTTAATACATCGCCCTCGAGCTTTGATCTTTCTAATCTTTTTCCTGTTTGCCGTCTCTATTAAAGTTGCTCAAAGACGTGTAGGTGGTAAATGGAATAATGGAGACTAAAATCCAGCTGCATTCAGATTAAGTATGTTGTAAAGTTCCTGCCACAATGAACAAACGTCACATCAGAGCTGACCTGGGACGGCCTGCATCCCTGCATCCTTGCATCCTTGTATCCTTGTATCCCTGCATCTTTGTATCCCTGTATCCTTGTATCACTGTATCCTTGTATCTGTGCATCCTTGTATCCCTGCATCCTTTTATCTTTGTATCCTTGTATCCTTGTATCCCTGCATCTTTGTATCCCTGTATCCTTGTATATCTGCATCCTTGTATCCTTGTAACCTAGTATCCCTGCATCCTTGTATCACTGTATCCTTGTATCTGTGCATCCTTGTATCCCTGCATCCTTTTATCTTTGTATCCTTGTATCCTTGCATCCTTGCATCCCTGCATCCCTGCTTCCTTGTATCCTTGTATCCTTGTATTCCTGCATCCCTGCATCCTTGGATCCTTGTAACCTAGTATCCCTGTGTGATGTTTAAAATTCATTCTGAGGCCTAAACTTGTTAAAACTGCTGTGTCATGATGTGGCATTTATTAAGGCCATGATTCTTCGCCTCAAATCCTGCCTCATTTGAGGCCACCGGTTGTTTTGGTGTTGTCTCCATCAAGTAGCTAAGTTAGGTCTAGACAGATCCCAAGGTTACTGTGTCTTTCCACTTGTTGTTTAGATGAACTGCCTGCCCTTCTGTCTTTGTCATTCTGAACAATCCAGCGTTCTGTGATGACCTCTCTGAATTTTGCATGCAGATTTAGAGAATAAACTCCATTTTGCACCTCCGTTGTTTGTCAGTGCTTTATTTAACAACCGAATAGATTCCATCACCAGTGCACAATAGTAATAATTCTTACGACTGAGAAGATATCCAAATTCTCATTTAACACCCTGCATCCTCGAATTCCTGCATCCCTGCATCCTTGTATCCTTGTATCCCTGCATCCTTGTATCCTTGTATCCCTGCATCCTTGTATCCTTGTATCCCTGCATCCTTGTATCCTTGTATCTATGCATCCTGCATCCTTGTATCCTTGTATCCCTGCATGTCTGCATCCTTGTATCCTTGTATCCTTGTACCCCTGCATGTCTGCATCCTTGTATCCTTGTATCCTTGTATCCCTGCATCCTTGCATCCTTGTATCCTTGTATCCCTGCATGTCTGCATCCTTGCATCCCTGTATCCTTGTATCCTTGTATCCCTGCATGTCTGCATCCTTGTATCCCTGCATCCTTGCATCCTTGTATCCTTGTATCCCTGCATGTCTGCATCCTTGCATCCCTGTATCCTTGTATCCTTGTATCCCTGCATCCTTGCATCCTTGCATCCCTGTATCCTTGTATCCTTGTACCCCTGCATGTCTGCATCCTTGTATCCTTGTATCCTTGTATCCCTGCATCCTTGCATCCTTGTATCCTTGTATCCCTGCATGTCTGCATCCTTGCATCCCTGTATCCTTGTATCCCTGCATCCCTGCATCCTTGTATCCTTGCATCCTTGTATCCTTGTATCCCTGCATGTCTGCATCCTTGTATCCCTGTATCCTTGTATCCTTGTAACCCTGCATCCTTGTATCCCTGCATCCTTGCATCCTTGTATCCTTGTATCCCTGCATGTCTGCATCCTTGTATCCCTGCATCCTTGCATCCTTGTATCCTTGTATCCCTGCATGTCTGCATCCTTGTATCCCTGTATCCTTGCATCCTTGTATCCTTGTATCCCTGCATGTCTGCATCCTTGTATCCCTGTATCCTTGTATCCTTGTATCCCTGCATCCTTGTATCCCTGCATCCTTGCATCCTTGTATCCTTGTATCCTTGTATCCCTGCATCCTTGCATCCTTGTATCCCTGTATCCTGTATCCTTGTACCCCTGCATGTCTGCATCCTTGTATCCTTGTAATGCCATCCTTGTATCCCTGCATCCTTGCATCCTTGTATCCTTGTATCCCTGCATGTCTGCATCCTTGCATCCCTGTATCCTTGTATCCTGCATCCCTGTATCCTGTATCCTTGCATCCTTGTATCCTTGTATCCCTGCATGTCTGCATCCTTGTATCCCTGTATCCTTGTATCCTTGTAACCCTGCATCCTTGTATCCCTGCATCCTTGCATCCCTGTATCCTTGTATCCTTGTATCACTGCATCCTTGTATCCCTGCATCCTTGCATCCTTGTATCCTTGTATCCCTGCATGTCTGCATCCTTGTATCCTTGTATCCTTGTATCCCTGCATCCCTGCATCCTTGTATCCTTGTATCCTTGTATCCCTGCATCCTTGCATCCTTGTATCCTTGTATCCCTGCATCCTTGCATCCTTGTATCCTTGTATCCCTGCATCTCTGCATCCTTGCATCCCTGTATCCTTGTATCCCTGCATCCCTGCATCCTTGTATCCTTGTATCCTTGTATCCCTGCATCCTTGCATCCTTGTATCCTTGTATCCCTGCATGTCTGCATCCTTGTATCCCTGTATCCTTGTATCCTTGTATCCCTGCATCCTTGTATCCCTGCATCCTTGCATCCCTGTATCCTTGTATCCTTGTATCACTGCATCCTTGTATCCCTGCATCCTTGCATCCTTGTATCCTTGTATCCCTGCATGTCTGCATCCTTGTATCCTTGTATCCTTGCATCCTTGCACCCCTGCACAGTGAAAAGCAAAATTTTTGAACAGAGAATAAAGAGTGAGCAGCGTCTTCAATGAGTCGGACTGTTTCAAAATCACCCTGGCAAGAATTTAATTCCAAAAGGAGAGTTGAAGTTGAAGGAAATAAGGAAGTTGTCCTGCTGTTGTTCATCAGCAGGTGGCTCCATCACTCAGCTGGGTCCATCCTGTAGCGCCACCATGGCAACATGACTGACCACTTTTTTCACACCTTGTGAGTGAATGATGAGGAACTTTTTATTGCTCACCAACAGCATTTCTGCATTTGCTGCCTTGAACGCGAATCTGTAGCGACACCACGTTTGACCACACGGGGGCGACACGTCACAAGAGAGTTATTACGAGACGTGCTGGACGGTCCCCACCCATCAGTACAGACGGTCCCCACCCATCAGTACAGCCGCTTCAGTCCACGCGGCAGATCGGTACGCCCCCGTGTGGTCAGAAGTGGTTCTGCTACATAGAGTGGCTTTAAAGCTCAGCAGAATGACATTTTATGTCATTATAAATTCACAGCAGAGACACATGAATATGAAATCTGTTTTTATCCCATACAAGAAAAAAGATAAAAACCTGTGAGCAGATATGAGAGAAAAATCACCAGACTGTGTGATCAATTGAAACTTACAGTCTTTGCATCTTCCTGAAACTGAAGTCAGGCTCTGACATCTGTGTGTGTTTGTGTGCATGAAAATGCAGCAGAAACAGGAAGACAGAACTGATACCGTAGATTTATATTCAGTGTCACTTATTTTGTTTCAGTATTAAAAAGTCACACAGATTAGAAAAAACCAACACACAGAAGTGTTTTCAAACTGCTTTGATGGACACGAAGAACGCGACTGGAATAAAGAGCAGGATGGTCTGTTACCTGTAATATGAGTTTATTGTTGATGTCTCCGTAAACCAGATCAGCTCAGTTTCTATCTGACCAGTATCTGTAGCTGCCAAAAGAAGATGATGAATACTACGACTGTGCTGGTGTTGATTCATGGTTAACCTCAGAGGCCTCAATCGAGGCAACCTGACTGCATCTTCTTTGTTGTTGTAGACGGTTCACCCTCCGTCCAGATGGCTCAGGTCAGCTGGAACTGACCGAGCCATCTGGACGGAGGGTGAACCAGAAACCAGGTCCAGTTGCCTTGATTAAAGCCTTTGGGAATTATTACTGCAGTTGGTGTCCTTTTACCCTCCCAGCGAGGAGGCGCCCAGTACTGAACAATGACTCAACTTCAAATCAACATATCAGTTTGAAACTATACGATTAGTAAATCACAACAGACCATTCAGCCAGCAGTGGTCACCCCAACCAAGCAGAGATGCCCCAACACGTGGAAGTAGGAGATGAGCAACAGTTAATTTTAATCTCCAGAGAAATGGCTGTCGTTCAGCCCAAATGGACAGATGACACATTAGTCCCAGAGACAAGAGGGACATCTGCAGCATTTTGGGTTTGTTTACAACAGAGAAGAGCGCCGTGCCAGTACAACAAACAGGCAACACCACAAACCTTCACCAACACTAACAGTAAGCACCGCAGGCTCCAACACATTTAAACAAATTTAAAAACCGCGACCCAGTTCCGCATTGACTAAATCTGGATTTAGCCTGATCAGCTATCCAGATTCTTCCTCTCTTTGATAAAAAGAGTTGGTCTGGTTCCTCTGGATTCAACTTTTATTTCCAGGAGGTAACAACAACAGACACAGAAGAAACTGGGACGTCATTGGATAGACATACAGCCAATCAGAGAGAACAGAGCGACAACCAGACAGCTATGACCTACAGACGTCCAAAACTGTGTTCAGCAGCGTGGAAATGGCTGTGAGTGACTTCTTGACCCAAGTTGTTATTAACTATTCTGCAGCCATCTTGGTTGTTTTGAATTGTGGCTCTAGGATTCTCCTGATTGAGTCATTGCAGAAAACCTGTCCCTTGTGATCCTTGTGATGGGTTTGGTACGTTCTGTACCGGTGGAAGTGGCAGACCTGCTTCACCAGAGTGAATGAGTTGGAAAACCTTTTCAGAACTTTAAGAAGATAAAAGTTATGCCATTCTGTCTAGAGGTAGTCCCGTCAAGAGAGTGAATATGGACAAAAAAGTTTGTATGATCTGGAAAATATGGACTTTTATGCCACAAATGCTGATGTGTAATAAAGTGGAATGATTAAGGCCTCACTGTGTCAGACTGATGAGGTAATACTGACTATAAAGTTCCCAGTTTGAACCTGAGCTGGGTTCTTCCTGAGTGCCGTTCAGGTGTTCAGGTGAGTTCAGGTGGGTTTCAGGGACCCTGGCTGCCTGCAACAGTCCAGAAACATCCAGGTGGGTTGAACGGTGATTGATCACACTGAAGGATCCCTTCAGTTCAGTTGGCTGTTCACACTGGCCTTTCAACAAAAGACACGACACCAGAGATCAAAGAGATGCGAGTTTGCTTTAATCAAACCGAACATGTCCGGTGCTACTGCACCGTAAAGTGACCCTCAGGGTCGAGGCTTCGGGATGGACTGGTGTCTGTCTACGCCGTACCTCGCCTCACACCCGATGAATGAATAAATGAATGAAAATCAGAATCTCTTTAGGACGGAAAAAAGACACTGGAAAAACAGTTGCTGGTGTTAAAGTAGTGAAAACATGTACGTATTTTAGTGTTCATATATGTTATTAAGTTAAAGACTGATTTTATCTAACTTCTGCATAGTTTTCCATCTGAAGGAGGAGGTTGATTTAAAAACAGCAGCTGCATGAATGCCTCCTTCATCTCCATGAACAAAATGTGTAACTTTTTTTTTTCCTTCAACAAATCAGTGCAAAAGATTTTAGAAAACATATGAAAGTATTTGCACAGATCCCACAAATATATAGGAAACTTCATGTTGATTGTCTTCAAAAATAATCTCCTTGGAAACATTATATAATCCATATTCACACGAGGAACCATGAACATCTTCAAGTGCTGCCAGGGACATATAGATGATTATTTCATATTTACAACTGCTGAATGAATCCTCAGACAGTGAGATGATTTATGCTACATGTATCACGTCTTCAGTCTGTTCCTGATGATCAGCTCCGTGGATCGGGTCTGAGGCACCAGCACCAGCGATAACCGGATCACTCCTCCCAGCCGCGGTCCGGTGCGATGCTGTGCTCCTGGGCGATGGCCGCCAGCTCCTTCAGGAACTCGGCGAACAGGATGATGGCAAACACTCGACTCTTGGCTGGAGGAGGGATGGTGGGGCACGGGGGCAAGACACTGAGGGGGGGCAAAGGCAGAGCGTTCTTCACGGAGCCGTTGGGAAGAGATGGATCCAGGATGATGTCGCCGCCGTGAGACTGGAGGCACTCTGAGGGAAAAACAAAAAGACCTGAGGATAAAGACTCTGGAAGCGTTACTGCTTCTAATCATCAGCCCTTGATAACTGGAGTGTTCAGGTGTGTGTTACTGCAATGCTAAGAGGGAAAGACATAAGCCATGGTCTTAGAGAAGCAATTGTTGCTGCACATCAGTCTCAAAACGGTTAAAAAACCACTTCTAAACTATTTGGAGTTCAGTGTGCTCCAGTCAGAAATATTATTCACAAGTGTCTCAAACTTGTCTCTCATAGTTTCCTATTCTTCCCAGGACTAGATTTCCCAGCAAATGTATGGCAGACCATACAATGCTCAAAGAAATACAAAAAAAAGCCCCCAAACACTTAGAACTACATCTCATGTATGTTTGAATTTAAAGTCCATGACAGCATAATTAAAAGGAGACTGAAAAATCACAGTTTATTTGTAAAGGTTTCCAGGAGAAAACCTCTTCTTCCAGGTCCTCAAGACCCAGCACCACGTATTCAGAACCAAACACAGCACACCTCATAGCCACTGTCCAGCATGGTAGTGGAGGACTGGTGGTTTAGGGTTGTTCTGGAGACACCGGACCTGGACTCTTTGCGGTCATTGAGTCGACTACAAACTCCTCTGTCTGCCAGAGTGCTCTGGAGCCATCTGCTAAAGTGAAACTGAATAGGACAAGGATCCGAAGCGCACCAGAAACTTTCAGGGCCGAGTCAAGGTCCAGACCTCAACCCAGTTTGAAATGCTGTGGTGGGACCTTCTGAGAGCTGTTCATAAAGAACTGACCAGAAACCTAAATGAGCTGGAGCGATGCTGTAATGGACCAAAATTCCCCCGCAACCCTGAGAGAAACTGATGAACCCAAACAGGAAATGACTACTTCAGGTTATTTCTGCTAAAAGTGGATCTACACGGTACTGAGTCAATCCCATACCCAGTACTACCCTTTTTGAAAGGTCATATGTTTTGTCCAAAAGTAATGCCCACTATGATCATTTGGTTTTTTTCAAATTATGTCGTTACTCATAAAATCAAGGACTTAAAAGAGGGGTTCAAACCTTTGCAGATGATTGTATTATACCCACAGAAGTGTAATCATTACAGGACTATTCACAGTAACTTTTCAGGATCTTCATATCTAACAGAGTCGTACAGAAGGAAAGATGAACAGCTAGGCTGTTTTGGGTCATCGTGTTCGTTAACCTCTAAATTTGCCGTCTTGATCTTTGGCCAGCAGGAACCTCCAGGCCTGAGTGACCAGGGCAGGGTAGTCTGGTCTGGCCGCCACGTAGCGTTCAATCTGAGCGTTCACCGCCACCAGCACCTGCACAGGCATCAACGTAACGTTGATTAAGGTTGAAGCAATGGGGGGGGCGGGGGGGGACAAAGACATGTGTGTAGAGGGTTACCTGGTACAGTGTGCGTATGCTGGGGTGACTGTGTGGGTCTGTGCTCAGCAGGAAGGACCTCAGCAGAGGCTGCGGGTATGACGCCAGCTGGGCCAGGATGCCCGTCACCAGCAGGTTGACAGCAATGGAGTTTTCCAGAAGGTTCTCCAGCCGGGACAACAGGACGCTGATGAAAGGACCTGGTGGACGTTGGGACACTGCAGGTTAGTGAGATGAGTGAGGGATAAAAGAGATGTTTTCAGGAGAGGACATCTGACATCTCAGGTCATATACAGGAAGGTCGAGAGAGACAAGAACCATCAGCTCCAACCAGATAAACCACACAGAACCTTAACTTTGAAAATTTAAACATTTACATTTCTAGTTATTTTATGAAATACAAAATAATTTGTTGTAAAGAAACACCTGGAGTAGTTAATAAAATCATTGTGGAGGTGTGGTTTAGAGATGCTTTGACTGCTAGCTCTTCATTAAGAAACATCTGCTGATGTGAACCATGCCTCACAAAGAGAGGAGCTCTGAAGACGTAGGATCAAGATTAGCTGGTCTGCATGAAGCTGGGAGGGGATGTGAAGAACCTACGAGGAAATCACTGAACAGCCACGGTGGAAGAAGAAGCTGCTGCGCTCCAGAAGAAACCATCCATGTAGACAAACAACTATGCATGCTCACAATCACTCCTACAGGTGATCTAGAACCACCAATTAACCTGACATGGATGTCTTTGGACTGATGGAGGAAGCTGGAGAACCTGGAGGAAACCCACACAAGCACCAGGAGAACATGGAAACTCCACACAGGAAGACCTGCTGAGGTTCAGACCAGGAACCTTCTAGCTGTGAGACAACAGTGACGACCAAGACACCGTTCTGACCCAGAAGAGAAGATCATCTTGCCAGTCCGCAACACTACAATGTTAAAATATGGCCAATTAAAAGAAAACTTCCACTACTGTCTGTGATGATGACCTGGACTCAGTTTTCTGCCTCAGGGCCTGAACCGTTTGCTCAGTCGTGGAGAAAATAAAACCAGCGCGACAGCTTCAGGGTGGCCGTCCATCAGGTCCAGTTCAGCAGAGGTGGGGTGATGCAGCAGGACGGTGACCCCAGATCTAAACCTCATAGAGCTGGTGACCCCAACAGAGACGATCACAGCAGACTCCAGGAAATGTGTCAGAGCTGAAGCATTTCTGGAAAAAAGGGACGAGCAAAAACTCCTCCTGGACGCCGAGCAGGTACTTTTTCCTCCATCGCTGGGAGAAGTTAAACTCATGAGACACTGTAACTGCGTTTCCATCTTAAACTCAGTGTTACAGTACGTTAAGTTGATTTAACGACTAAAAGTCTTCAGCAGCACTAGTCTTGTTTTATCAAAGTTTAAATCACCATCTCTATTTATTTCTAAATCTCTTTCTTGAGACACAAACTTAAAAAACAGTGATGGTATTAGAGAAAAACCAATTAATCAGTGAGCCGAATATTGGAGAGTTTTTAATCATCTGCATCAACAATAAAAATACCCACTTCTACAAAATATGAAATGAAAAATGAAAATGAAATGAAAAATACTTTATTTATCCCATAAAGGGAAATTCAATGTAGTAAGGGCTTTTTTTTTTTTTTTTTAATAAACAACAGACAGCAATAATAATAATAATATAAAACAGGTGTTAAGTCCTTAAAATAAATATGTAAATATGTTCAGGACTAAACGACTCTACGAGGAAAAGTCAGTATTTAGTGTCACCCTCCTTCAGATCCAAGCACATATTTAACTCTATTTTTAAGGAGACGGTGCAATAGAGGTGTTCACAATTATATTAATTGAGATCACATTTGACTTAGATGTAAGAGAGCCAGGTGTTTTAATGTTTTCAATCTGTATCATAATAATATTAATGGTATTTTATGGTAAATTAGCGCTCTTATAGCGCTGACCCAAGCACCGTTGACTCCTGTCCATATGTTGCGTTGTTTTTGTATGTTTCTCTTGGACGGTGAACTGGGAAGTCAAATTCTGCTGTGTTGGGACGCTGGCTCAGTGGCGACAATAAATTTGATTCTGATTCTGATTCTGATTCTGATTACAGAAAGGGTTTACATAATTCCTGCTTGCACCATTAAATAACTAAAATGAACATTCGATACGTAGTTTTACTGTTTACTGTATGAACAAGGTGTTCTCTGATGTGCCAGCTGCAGGAATATTATGAGCTAGATTTAGTTTTATTTAGACATAAAAACACCTGGTGCCTAAACAAGTCAGGGTCATGGAAAGGTCATGAGCTGGTTTAAAGCCAGGTGTTCCAGTTTACTGAAAACAGATGCCTAAAGATGTCCAGTGTGTTAATCTGTGACGACAAATGTACGTGAGCTGATGGAAGCAATGTTTTTAAATCAACGTCTCTGCCCCTAAATGCTTCATAACAGCCTGTATCTGGGCAGCATGTTGTATAAAATAGTTCTATTTGAGGTTAACCAACATCACATCCAACATTCAATTAGACAAAAACCTGTAAATGGGATTCCTCGTCTCCTGCCGCCTGTCTTGGCGCTGATCCTCCCCTCCTCTTCCTCGTTGTCCTCCTCTTCCATGGCTTCGCCTTCCTCCTCTGCATCATCCGACAAGGAGCTGAAACCAAAATCGTAGCTGAAGTCCTTCTCGTCCTCTTTCAGTTTCTTCCTGAGCTCATGGACGCGCCTCCTGAAGGCGTCTATGTCGTTTGTGAAGTCGTCACAGTCGGGCTCCGCCCCTAAAGAGAGCATGAGCTCGTAGTACTGGGACAGGAAGTCGTTGCTACTGGTGACTTTGCTATCAGGCAGGTTTGGAGACTTGGCATTGATTGAAGACACACTGAGGTTATGTGGTTCGGGTTCATGAAGTCCATTGGGTAAAGAGTTTATCTCTAATCTTGGCACGGGTCGCGTGCTGTGATGCATGTGCTGCTGTCGTGTGGTGTGTGTGTGATTGATACAATCTGTGAAGTTATTCAGGTTGTGGCTTCGCTTAAATGGCTCGCCATCTTCATCAACGTCATCACATTTATCTGTGGTGTGATCCTCAACGTTAAAGCCGTTGGTACAGAGACGTGGCTCTTCTCGTGTGACTATCCTCTTTATCGGATCTTCTCCGTCCTCCTTTGTTCTCCTCAGCTCCTTCCCACAATCCTCACTCCTCCTCCTCGCCACCTTCGCATAATCCTCACTCCGCCTTCTTTCCTCTTTCCCTACATCCTCGCTCCTCCGCCGCGTCGACATGATGCTGTTAACAGTTTCAATCACGGTCCTTCCCGTTGTTGTCAACAATGTTGATATCGTTGTTGTCGTCGTCGCCGCCGCTACCGTCGACGCTCGTCGATTCGCCGATCGTCGATTCGCTACCTTGATCCGCTCCAAAATGGCTCCCTTTGTGTCTTTTTGGGCCACAAGATCGTAGACCAGAACGTCATCTTGAAACTCCGGATTCTTCAACGTACGAACCGCGGACCAGCTTCGTCGCGTTGAGTCGCATCTCCTGGATGTGTCGAGGAGGCAGCGGCGGCGGTGCCGGTGAAAGGCTGCATCCGCCGGCTTCCATAATAACACCGCCGTTTGGTAATGTCGTGTTTATCCCCGCTGATAAAGAGAGGTCTTCCTCTGCAAAAATGTCATCCCACTCCAGTTCCAGTGCAGAGCTGGCTCTTCCTGCCTGGTTGCCCGTGGAGATGGTATCTGAGGAGGACGGGGTGGGCGAGAGGGCTAGGGGAGGAGGGGTGGTGACCAACGAGCAGATGGAGTCGCTCTTGACCCGCCGGTTGAACTCCTCCTCATCTTCTATGTCGTCTCCTGGTGTGTCAGATCGGTATTCCTGAGGTGGTGGGTCGATGCCGTCATACGGAGCCGACCAGTGCCAACAGGCCCTGCAGACAAAACGAGAATCATCAGCATTCAGGGATTATTTTCTGATGCTCAAACCAACGTTTTAGGGAAAAAAAAAACCACGTGCCATATAACGGATCGTTATACTCTGAGCACTGCTTTGGCAGAGGCTTTACATTGGATGCCCTTCCTGACATAACTTCCTGAAATGTGGTGTTTAGTCTCATTCCCAGGGACACTTTGGCATGGAGCTGGGGATCATCCCAGCAACGTTTCAATTAGATCAGGGGTCTCCAATCTCGGTCCTGGAGGGCCGGTGTTCTGCTGGTTTTAGAAGTTTCCCTCCTTCTTCACACCCTGATACCAGTGGACTGTGTCATTAACAGACATGTGCTGACCTTGATGACAAGATGATGACGATCATTAATTAGGATCAGGTGTGTTGAAGCAGGGAAACATGGAAAACCTGCAGGACTGAGATTGGAGACCCCTGGATTAGAGGGTAATCCAGTATCCCTGAAATCTCTCATCAAATGTTCAAATCAAATCAAATCAAATTTAAACTTTATTTATATAGCACTTTTCATACATATAAAATGCAACACAAAGTGCTTTACAGAATAAAATGAAACATAAAACAGGAACACAACAAATAAAAACTCGTCCCTCTCACGCTCACACACAAAGTAAAAAGTTAAGTAACATATCAGGACACTGAGGATCCAGGTGAGGAAAGACCACCTATGGGGGGCCATCCACACAGAGAGGGGCGCCGTCACAGAGACAACCTGAAGGGAAAAATACTGAGGTCTGTGTCCTGAACTGTCCTATGCTCATGTATTACTGCTGATTCAACTATTTTATCAACTATGCAACTAGGGAGAGATGCATTCTGTTAGAGGAACTCGTTCCCATGGCAGGATGCCAAGACTAAGTGTGTGAGCCTGCGAGAAGGGACCGGCCCTCCCTCCTTCGCAGCCAGAATGTTTGTTAAAAGACTATAAAGACGGGGAGTCCCAAAGTTCTGGCAGAGTCAGCTGTGGATTTCGTACGGACGCCCAGCCGGGTTAAAGCCACTCTGCTAGACTGACGGCTCTCCAGTCTCTGTGTCAAGGTATGGTGAGAAATGACAACTTAAGGCTTAACCCTGATGAAAAGTCAGTGATGTGTAATGCTTGCTATTTGTGGGGAATAAATTGACACATTGTTCTAGCAAAAGCGAGTGTGTGAGTTTCATTTTGTGTAGCCAACCACTCCGAACCTGATAAACTCTCTCATAAAACACCACCTCAGCCCAGAAAGACCAGGGTAGGATCTACACGTCGTGCAGACCCCCTGGGCCTCCAGGCCCGAGGGATCTCCAAGATGTCATCAGATTCTTTCTTGTAAGCTTTATTAAAAATAAAGGTAGTGACTATTCAGCAATTTATTTCATTAGCTCTTATTAATTTCTTATAATTCATTTTTATTGCTTTATTCATCTTTTATTATTTACAGCAGGGGTCTTCAATCTCAGTCCTTGAGGGCCGGTGTCCTGCAGGTTCTACATGTTTACCTGCTTTAACACACCTGATCCTAAATAATGGTCGTCATCTTGTCATCAAGGTCAGCACATGTCTGTTAATGACTCAGTCACTGGTATCAGGGTGTGAAGGAGGGAAACATCTAAAACCTGCAGGACACTGGTCCTCCAGGACTGAGATTAGAGACCCCTGATTTACCGCAACAGTGCATATTGTGCTGTGAACTGCAATACCACCAGCTGTCCACCAGATGGCACTTTTGGACTATTTTCAACTTTCTTTATAGCATTCATATTAGTGGTTGGAAGCACTGAAGAAGTTTAAAATGTAGGACCGACTGCATCATGACATGTTTCTGTTATGAATTTACTCTCCTTAACAACAACAATATTGCCAAAACCATGACAACCCAGCATCTCAATACAGATCCAATCATGAGAACCACACTGAGGATTACTCCCGATGGGTTCTTTGCAAAGAAAGACAGAAAGAGTTGCACACTAACCTGTGTGAGATAGAGATAGCCTGGCGGGCGTCCCACAGGTAGTGGAGGTAGTTGACGTCCATCAGAAAGTCTGAACCACGGCAGTAACCAACACTGTCAGATACCGACAGATCTGACAGACACAACAAACTCAAGTCAGCACATAGGTTCCTCAGAAGTTTTCACTCATGTTCTGTGACTGCTGGGTACTGACCTGCTCCTTTGGGCCAGTGGACGTGCTCCGAGTGTGCGTTTGTATTGTTGAAGTGCACTGGGCACCAGGAGGGCATGAGGAGCAGGAAGGAGGCGGCGCTGGAGGAGTAGCAGTCCCTCTGGTTTAGGGAGCAGTGCTGCCTCCTGCTCAGGTGGCTGCAGGGAATCAGATACCTGCAGAGACATTTGTGCTCATTACTCCCCCGCTGTGGCAGAGGTGGGAAATAACACACTGCAACTCATGGTAAAAGCAAAGCTGAAAACCTCCAACAGTGCTACTGGGAAAGAAGTAAGACGATAATTAGCTGGAGCTGTTCAGCCTTGAAAGGTTCGATGGTGAGTCTGTCAGCTGAAGTCAGTGAAACGAAGATTTATCAGTATTTGGTTTAAATTCCAGCTAACAGGTCACTAAAGTGAAACTGTCAGACTGACCTGAACACCAGCTGCAGCATCACATCTTCGCAGAAGAGACCGATCAGAGTCCGGAAGAGAGCCAGTGACACCGTACCCAGCTGGAGGACGGGACGAAAGGACGTGAACCGGAGAGCGAGAAGCAGCACCAGAGGGTGTTAGAAAGGGCGTGGCGTACCTGGAAAGGCGTGTTGACCCTGCTGACCAGCGTGTCCAGGATGTGGACGTTGTCATGTGTGTGCAGCAGGATGAAGGACAGGAAGGTCTGAAGGAGGGCGGGCTCAGAGACGGAGCGCAGGAACAGATCCAGGTACGCCGTGGTGGTCATGACCTCCTCCACTGTCAGCTACATAGAAGCACACCACTGATGATGCGTACAGAGGAAGCTGATCGGTCTATTCAGCCGTCTATAAGCTGTTATTTACTGTGAATTTAAAATATGATGCGTTTAAACCCCCAAGCTGGAAAAATTAGTAAAAAACATATGTCTTCAGAAAGTGTCTTTACACGGAGAGGATGTTACCGATGTTCTGTTGTTACGAGGACGCTGCTAGTAAAGTTGCACATGAATACACAGCGGATTTACGTTTCTTATTATATTTACTGAATACCACATGGCGGTCATATCATTTTATTTTGCTGTATGTGGTGTAAAGATGTTGGGGGCCACTGCTCTAACCCATTCAAGATGATCTCTGGAGATCTAAACCACACTTCTCTCTGCGTCACTTCCAACTTTCTCTTCTGACTCTCCAGGACCAGGACTAAAGACTCCTGGTCTAAAACATGTTGGATCAGGGCTCTCCAGGACTAAAGACCCCTGGTCTAAAACATGTTGGATCAGGACTCTCCAGGACCAGGACTAAAGACCCCTGGTCTAAAACAATGTTGGATCAGGACTCTCCAGGACCAGGACTAAAGACCCCTGGTCTAAAACAAGTTGGATCAGGACTCTCCAGGACCAGGACTAAAGACCCCTGGTCTAAACCATGTTGGATCAGGACTCTCCAGGACCAGGGTTAAAGACCCCTGGTCTAAAACATGTTGGATCAGGACTCTCCAGGACCAGGACTAAAGACCCCTGGTCTAAAACATGTTGGATCAGGGCTCTCCAGGACCAGGACTAAAGACCCCTGGTCTAAAACATGTTGGATCAGGACTCTCCAGGACCAGGGACTGAAGACCCCTGGTCTAAAACATGTTGGATCAGGACTCTCCAGGACCAGGACTAAAGACCCCTGGTCTAAAACATGTTGGATCAGGACTCTCCAGGACCAGGACTAAAGACCCCTGGTCTAAAACAAGTTGGATCAGGACTCTCCAGGACCAGGGTTGAAGACCCCTGGTCTAAAACATGTTGGATCAGGGCTCTCCAGGACCAGGACTAAAGACCCCTGGTCTAAAACATGTTGGATCAGGACTCTCCAGGACCAGGACTAAAGACCCTGGTCTAAAACATGTTGGATCAGGACTCTCCAGGACCAGGACTAAAGACCCCTGGTCTAAAACATGTTGGATCAGGACTCTCCAGGACCAGGACTAGAGACCCCTGGTCTAAAACATGTTGGATCAGGACTCTCCAGGACCAGGGTTGAAGACACCTGGTCTATGGTATCCCTAAGAACTAAGTTTGATCATGAAACCCAGGTCCACTTCAACTGTGAGTCCTCTCAGGTGTGACGTGGCAGCAGGTAGTCGTGGAGCGTGTGGTACCTTGTGCAGAGCAGGAGCGAGCACAGGCACGAGGAAGCCATTGTAGATGTAACCCAGCAACTGGGAGCGGATGGAGGGGTGAGCAACCTGAATCACAGACATAAGTAGCAGGAGTGAAAACAGAGCTATTCTCAAAAAGGCTTTTCCATTACCTATTAAATGTGTTGTTGTATGTCACCTTGGTAACAGCACTGCAGAAGTCCAGTGAGTGCAGAAAGTGGACGAGAGCTGGAACCTGTTGAACCAAACTCCAGTTAAATGTCATCGTTGTGCATCCATTCATGCATTTTTGCTGAACAGTCCATCCTGATGCATCTCAACTCTGATTCATTAAAGTAACTGTGGTAACCAGTGGTGGCCGTCCTACTGCAGTGGGAGCACTGGTGTGGTGGTTACCTGCTGCCAGTCCGCCTGGTCCAGACAATGCCAGTCTTCACTGTAAACCTGCAGCTTGGCTGGCAGAGACGAGTACAGCCCGGACAGACCTGTGGCCAGCACCTGTCAACACACACATGCACACACATGCACACACATGCGCGCACGTGAGCGTGCATTTGCTCCTCGAAGGCTCTCGTGGCAAAGAGAAGAAAAAGCTGAACCTTCGGTCCCTACGGTGACGGGATCTGGCGGCTAGAACATTTCAATCACTTCCACATGACGACGTCCCCGTCCAAAAGGGTGGACCTGAATCACACGCTCGCCTACAGGGTCATGTGATCTCAGCCCACGGAGGGTAGAGATCTGAGCCGGCACTCCTCAACATCACCGTCAGATTACAGACTCAGGAAACAATGCTCCTCTCATCTGGACACTTGTCCAGATGCTGCTCGAGATATTTGATGGTGGGATTTTTGTTCCCTGTGTGCCGCTGTAATCGTTGCTATGGTATGGTTGCTATGCTGTGCATGGCTTTTTTTTTTTTCTTCAGACAATTGTTGCTGCTGGTGTGAAACTTTAGCAGTGAGTTAAAAAGAAAGAAAAGCAGAGCTTCACTCTGAGCAGGTGGTTTCTGTCCTGGTGGTCAGAGTCTCCTTCTGAGAAACAGGAACCAGACCGTCCAGACTGAGACACATCTGCAGGACCTGACCACATCTCTAAACCGTCTCTGTGGTCCGAACTGGACTCAGACATCAGATCTGGAAAAATCACACCTGAATGTGGGTTTTTACTGTTCAGACGTCGACACATCTGACTGGAGATGATGAAAACCAGGAAGATCTGCACCTCAACATTTCCAGTTCACGTCTGCTTCCTGCCGTTTGCCTTCAGTTAAGATAACAGACTGACAGTGGGCCAAGATCTCAGTTTAAGATAACAGACTGACACTGGGCCAAGATCTAAGTCTGCAACTAGAAGCATTTAAGTACCTTTTAAACTAGATCCTCATCAAGAGAGGAGATAGAAAAAGAGCGGCAGGTGGCAGTGGAGGTTCTCTGAGGAAAGAGTTTTGAGGAAAGAAGATGGACAGGATGAGATGTCTCATCATCCACATCTGTCTGAACAGCAGAACCAGCAGCAGCAGAACCAGCAGCAGCAGAACCAGCAGCAGGTTCCGGTGGTCAACAGCTGCAGTCTGGAGCCTCGTTAGTGGCCGGGCAGCCGTCCAATCATGTGCAGACTTGCTAATCCTGCTGTGTGGACGAGCCAGCGTCATGCTGATTTACTAATCTTCTCTCTACATAAAGATTGAGGTCAGTGTGGTCACATGGGCTTAAAGCTGACATGCACAAACATGCACAAAGGTGGCACGTGCACGAGCGTCTTTGCTTGTCCTTTCACGTTTCCCCTCCCCCTCTTTTCCCCCTCAAACTGCAGCGCCAGGACCTGGCAGCGCTGGAGCCAGCGTGGCCGAGTAAACAAGGCCTTCATGCTCGTCTTTCAGACAAGTTAAGGAACTTGTTCTTTATTTTTGATATTTCTTTAGTCCCACACCCTTATTATTGTTTCACCATCACTGAGATTGAAACAGGTTCTTTACTGTCTCTAATTCATCGCCAGCTTTAATCAGTTGTATTAATATTAAGGCCTGAGTTTGTAAGTATTTACAGAAATTTCACTACATTTTCTCAGTCCCAACTTCTTAGTTTTTTTAAACTTTATTCTGTGCTCTTTCTCTCGTTGGTTGCCTTAGTAGACGTCACTAACCTTTTTTTCCTGTCAGTCCCATGAGGAGGCTGTATGAGCTCATTAGTTTATTACATAACTTGTGATAATGAGATTACAATGCAGAGGGGAGATGAATGGGAGAAAGGACTCATACACTGCCATAAAAAAAAAAGAAAAGGAAACACAGCTTTCCATTCATTTAAATTACCATCAGATTTATTAAAGCCTGATAAATGGTCTCTGATCACTTAAAGCCCCTCTTTATAGGTAACACCATCTCTGACCACATGGGGGGACACAGATCTGTGTTGACAGAGGAGTGGGGATCCTCCAACACGTCGTGTAATACCAGTTTGTCCCACTAGAGGTGCATTTTGTTGTGTTTTTCTAGTGATATGCTGCATTCAGACCAACACCCCTCATACAGTGGTGGTCTCTGCTCTAACTGATATTAATCAAATAAATGACAACTCTACTGACATGGTTTACATTTCTGTATCATAACTCTAAGTAATACTGTATACTGTTCTGTTATTGCACCCTCAGCATAAAAAGCAACCAACTCCATTCGTCTGTTGATTTTCATGTTCCACATTTTGATTTGGAAAGTGGGGTTCACTGCTAATTAGTACTTCCTCAGTGATGAGTCTGGAGAGTTCATAGCCATGTATGTGGAGTGTTAAAAAAAAAGATGAATACTAGAAAGATTTGTAAAAAAAAAAAAAAAAAATCACTAAAATGATACCTAATCTATGTGGGTTTGCTGTATTACAAAGGAAAAGCAGTACAACAGTATGTTCTACAACACGGGCTCTTCTTCCTGTATTTTCATCCCCCCACCCCCCCCCACCAGCACACGAAGTAGTGAGGATGTTCACGTGTTGTCGAAAGTGGTGCACTTTAATCAATCAACTTTCAATCAATCAACTTTTATTTGTAGAGCCCTTTACAACACACAAGGTAACCAAAGTGCTTTCCATTAAAATCCACATTAAAACAAAACAATTTAAATTCGATATACTAACAATACAATTCAAATGGAAAAATATCTTACATCATTACTGTGTATTAAAAACCATCTGAATAAATAGGTTTTAAGGCTGGATTTAAGAAGCCCAAAGTCAGTGATGAGGGCAGCTTATTCCAGAGTCTGGACCCAGCAACTGAGAAGGTCCGATCACCCCAGAGTTTAGTCCTGGTTCTGGGGACTTCCAGCAGGAGCTGGTTTGAGGACCGTAAGGCTCTAGTGGGGTTCTGAACATGCACTTGTTCACATTAATAAGGAGGGGCAAGCCCATTGAGGGCTTTAAAAACAAAGATTAACATTTTAAAATCAATTCTAAAAGAATCAGGGAGCCAGTGAAGAGCAAATAAAACTGGGGTGATGTGTTCCTGACGTCGGGTATTAGTTAAAAAGCGTGCAGCGGCGTTCTGAACAAGCTGAAGATGGCTAAGTGACGACTTGGAGACACCAACATACGAAGCATTACAATAATCAATTCTTGAGGTTAATAAAAGCATGAATGGTTTTTTTCCCCTAAGTCTGCACGATTTAAAGAATTGGTTTTACTTTTGTAAAACCCGTAACTGATAAAAACTGGCCCTGACCACGCTGTCAATTTGCTTGTCAAATTTTAAGCTGCCATCAAAAATAACTCCAAGATTCCACACAGAAGATTTTAGTTTAAAAGATAGGTCACCAGAGTGTGCTGAATCACCAAAGAGAGCATACTCTCTCTATTTCATCTTCATTTAAGTGCAGAACATTTTGCCCTAACCACATTTTAATATCTGCTATGCAGTCAGAGTTTAAAGAGCCCCACTTTTGTTTGGGAGCACAGGAAGATAAATTTGCAGGTCATCTACATAGCAGTGAAAGGCTGGTTGTGCCTATCAATGATAGAGCCCAGAGGCAACATGTAAAGTGAAAACAATAAAGGGCCCAGTATGGAGCCTTGGGGCACACCACAGAACAAAGGAGCAGCAGAAGAGGACAGGTCACCGATCATTACAGAAAAACTTCGGTTTGTCAGGTACGATTCAAACCATTTCAGTGCACTTGGATTCAGCAACATCTGCACAGTTGCAACAGAAAGCTGTCAAAACCTGCAAAAGATTTTTAGATTTTAAATTTCAAACTCATCCTGTAGATGACTGTGAACTACTCTGGAGTTCCTTTCCCAGCACAAGATTGTTAAAAAAAAAAAAAAAAAAATCAATATCCATCATTTAAATGGCTTAGATTTTTAATTCAGCTCATTTTCACACGCTTACTAGCAGAGTCCAGCACGCTGCTGCACAAACAGAACAATAAAACTAATTAGTGATCTTCTGCAGCTGTGGTAATTAGTCCCTCCTGGCACTGTTCCCTGAACCACCGCCCCACAACTGAGAAGAAACCACAAACCACCACAGAGTTTGTCCTTTTATGACAAAAGACTGAAATCCTCTCCTTCCATGTGTACTGAGGCTCTTATCCATAATATGCTCCTAAAACCTGACTGGAGTCCACCTGTGTCTATCTGAGCTCACTGAGACTAATGGAGAAGCTCACTGTGAATGTGAGACTTAAAAAATAAGATAAGTTCGTTTGTAGAGCCACGGGAAATGACTTGGTGATGGAAAAGCAAAGAACTCGAGAACATTTCCCTTTTTTCATCTGAACATCCCAAAAGCACAGAAAACTCAATCATTCTATAATTAATATTTGAATTCTCAACAGACTTTCACTGCAAAACTAATTGATCAGGAAAAAGGGGACCAAAACATTCACTGGTCCCAATGAATGAATGAAGAACTTTAGGCACTGACAACCATCACACTGGTCTCCACCTTTAAGAGTCTTTGGGTAGAGTATCAGTAAAAGGCTGTTTACCCACAATTATCATGGGTGTGTGTGGAGAAAACCAGGAAATGAGCAGTGTGTTGTTGATACCACCCCTACAGTCGTACACGGTGTTGGCCTGGTGGTGTTTTTATACCCACAGGGGCCAAAAGACTCTGGACAACAGAGCAGAAGGACACAGAAAAGTAGAAATCAGTTGTAGGGGAAAATGTTTTCCACACTGGTCACGATTTAAGGCTAAGGATTAAAAAAAAAAAAAAAAGATAACGAGTCAAAGCTGCCACAACAGAGCAGGAGAGGCTTCGTTTGTCTGTGAGAAGGTCCAGTAGTGACCTAAAGACGATCCCAACACCAGGCAACATGTTGGTTAAAGAAAAAAATAAAATAAACAGAGGCAAATCAAATATCTTGAACAGTATGTACATAAAAACAAACTCAAAAAGTTACATAACGCCACTAAACACAGCACTGACTGTGTAGCTGCATTTTCGGTGCTAACGAGCTAGCCTCCTTGTCCAAACAGTCCGACCACTGCTGTCCAATCACCAATGACCCAAGAAATGCAACAGAAATAGATCAGTGACCCATCTGCAAACGTCCCCAGCAAACCAGGAACAAAATCAACTCCATGAAAATGACAACAGACTGAAAGGTTTGGCAGAAAGAAATCTCTTTAATTTTTCAGCTCATCTGCAGTTTAAGCCTTTTTTTCTGAACAGCAGCTGGTCTTAGAAAGCTGTGTAAACACCGCTCTGTTGACACTCATCACCAGAAATACAAGAAAGTGCCAGAATTACCAGTAAGAAATCCTTCAGGGAGAAAATGATCCAAACCAGCATGGAAACTTTTGTTTTTTTTGTTTGATTTTTTTTTTAACAAAGAAAAGCACAGTTTGACAGAGCAGCTGCAACAGGTCACCACTTCCTATCTGACAGGGCAAACCTCCTTAAATGAATCATCATGGTAATGGTTTTTAGTCCCATCTAGGGTCTCCTTAGGTGAAAGGCAGGGATGGTAATGCTTTATATTCCTTTATATTTGATCATTTTTGGCATATAATTCAGTTTGAAAATGAAGCACAGTTATGTTGGACAGGAGTGTTTTAATGCACCAGTCACCTGGGGAGCGTAACGAGACAGTGCAGGAGGCTCTTAGAAATCAAGTTGAGGGACAAGTTTGAGGGCTGTATCGCCCTCAATATTGAGATTCTCCAGCACCACCCTTGGGAGTAAGGGCTACCCAGAAGGCATTGCGTATTTTCGCCAAGACGTCTTCGAAAAGGATAGCGCCGAAAAAAGCGAGCTTCAAATGTAAGTATTTTCGTAGTTAATAAAGATATAAATGTTACAAAACTATCTTAGTGTCTTCATTATATCTATTTCATATTATCTTCTTCTTCTATGTTTCTCCTTCTTCTTCGTCGTCTTCTTGACACAGACTGGACGTAGATTTGGCGTAAGGCCGCCCCCCACAGTCTGAAGACGTAACTGCACTCAAGGGGTGTCCCATTTCTAAGTCACAAGATAGTCCTGACACTTACTTTCGAGGGCCAAGATTAAGGGCCAAAGACTGAGGGTTAAGGGCGAGGGTTGAGATTGAGGGTTAAGGGAGGAACTGGAATTGGCCCATAGTCTCACAGAGCTGTGAAATGCCCACCAGCCTAAGATATTTCCTGTGACCATAGTACCATGTGATTTTAGTCTTTTGGTGCTCTTTTGGCTCTTTATGCTCTTTCACCAGAGGGACCACAACAAAGTTCATCTGATCATCATCTGACTGGTGTGGTTCCCAGATAAACCCAGTTACAGC
This sequence comes from Hirundichthys speculiger, assembly GCA_018398805.1. Lineage (NCBI taxonomy): Eukaryota > Metazoa > Chordata > Actinopteri > Beloniformes > Exocoetidae > Hirundichthys > Hirundichthys speculiger. The sequence continues at coordinate 120,746 of JAGFBZ010000740.1, read as the reverse complement.
CTCCACACCAGTCTAAAGGAATCAGATGAAGTCCAGAAATGAACTTGAGTCTGTTTTAGACCGACTGAAGCCTCTGAGTTCAGCTGCAGGCTGAAACATGGAGCAACGTAGACCCAACGTCCGTCAGCACCACTGAAGATCCAACAGATCTCCCCTGTTTCCTTTAACACCAACAAGTGAGTCTCTTGTCACAGTAATCAATTTTAAAAATGCAACAGGAGCAATGAGAGCTAAAGGGTGCAAACTAAACGGACTAATTCCAGACACACCCAAGACTCCCCAGCAGACCTGAAATGACCGTGAGAGCTGAGCCAGCAGACAGCCAGTGGAGGTCTCTCCTCGGTTACCTTGGGCCGGACCGTCAAGGTCCACGGGTAAAGAACTCTAAGTATCTGTCACGGACGTTTGGCTCAGAGGAGCTGTTCGAGTGTTTGTTCACTTACAGGACAGAAGTATGTGTTTTCGGCTATGTGCTGGGCGACTCGAGGCTCGGAGGCCGACAGGGACATGATGAGCAGCAGAGCATCTCGAGCCTGCTGGCCGACCAAACCCCGCCTGGAAAGGAGAGAAAATTAGGACTGTGCTTCTGGCATCTCTCTGTTCATACATTTGATGCTTGTGTGTCCACTTTTTGTAAATTCATTCACAGTGTAATGAACGTTTAGGCACGCTGACAGCGTCACTGTGAGTCACAATGATGACAGACCCTGAATCTGTTTATATGATCAATGTTTGCAGCGTCTGTTCTTGTTCTTGTGCCTGTTGGAGTAAATCCTGCTTATTTTCTGTCCATTCTGACCTTCCTACCTGTGTGCTTACATGGGTGTGTTCTGTCTGTAAATGTGTGCATCTGCCTGTATGTGCATGCACAATAATACATCAAGTCATGTGCAAATGTCAGTACTTCCTGTCTGTTTTTGTAAATAGATAATAGCAATAATCTGATTACAGGAGGTCTTAGTGTCACACAAATACAGGACAGCCTCAGACAAACAATATGTAACTTTTTTCACAGTGACCAAAAATCTGGGAACTGTCTTGAATGCTTTCCACTGTAGAAGGTTGAATTATATTGACTGGATTTCTTTTTTTTTTTTTTTTTTTAACCCTTTCCAGATTGCTGTGTCGCAAAAATGGCTTCTCTAAAACCATTTATGTCTTTCCATCTTGGCTTTATGTGAACACATAACTGAATGCTCCAACATGGAAAAATGTCTGCTTTATGGAGGTCTGCAAACAAGCTGATGACTCACCAGTAGACTTATTTGTAGACCTGTATGAGCGTACTTGTGCACAGTTGACCTATTTCTGCTCGTTCATGTACATTTACCTTTACATGCGTCCTGTTCTATATTTGTGCACCTTGATGAGCTTCCTATAGGAGTTATACCTGTTTAAATAATGAACACAGGTGTGTGCTCCTACCTGTGTGTGTACGGTATGAGCAGGGAGAAGAGCAGGAAGTTGGCGGCGCCCTGGTCCTCACTGGTGTGGAAGAACAGTTCCAGCACTGACGGGTCTTTGACAAGAGCCTTGCAGAGCTGGTTCAACAGCAGGACCAGTTCTGCCTCCACCACGCCGCCGCTGTCTGCAAGAAACCAGCCAGCTGATGGTTAAACGTCCCGTTGGCCACACCTCCAGAAGGTGATACCACTGCCTGGGTAATCCCTCACACTGCTGTGAAGACCTAAAACAGCCTTCCTCAACCTTTTTTCAGTCACGACACCTTTCAAAAGTGAATAAAATCTCACGACACCCCAGAGTAAAATATAATCCAAAGCCACACTGCATGGCTCCGACTGTAAATGCATACGTCCCGTTTATTTTGTTTAAATAACCTGAACAGGATAACTGCACCAGAGTAGGCCTCAGCAGGAAAGCTTCTTTTCATCCGTGATGTGCTTGCTTCCATCCATCATCCTTGTATTGCCTCTTTTTAGCCTTATCGCTAGCAGCTAGCTTTGGTACCTATGGAACAGATTCAGATCTGGTGGATGAAGGCTTGATGAAGAAGTCAGCTCCTCTGTGATGTTCCGTTCCTGTGGGGCTTTTCTTTTTAGAAAACCATCCATGATGCTGCTAAAAAGTTCTCTTTGCTATCTGTGAAATAAAACTCCAGCAGTTAAATGATATTACGACGTAAGCTAACTGGGCAGTCACGTTGACCTCACACTGACCCCGTACTGACGTTGTTAACATTGGGAAATGGGCATGTGAGACATATTTTAATTATTCATTTCATGTCATAACTTATTTATTTATTCATTTATTCATTCATTCATAGGCAAAAAGTATGTATTTATGTATGCATTCATATATTTATACAGTTGTTCCTCTACTTATGAAATTAATTGGTTCTGGAAGTAGTTTCGTAACCTGAAAATTTCTAAGTAGAGACGTGTTTTCCATGTAAATGCCCAAATCCGTTCCAAAACCCCCAAAATTCAAACATTTTTTTTTTTTATAAATTATAAATAATACATGAAATGACATAAAAACCTGTAAGAAATACATGTTAGAACTAGAAAAGCACTCAGAGAGCTCAGACCTCCACTAAACAACAACAACGCAACAATTATCGAAAATTTGAAAGTGATCCAGAATCCAGGATTTCTTCTGGATCACACCCAAAATGAAATCAGTTCTTCCTTTTCACATTTCCGACAACTCTTGAAAATTTCATCTAAATCCATCCATAACTTTTTGAGTTATCTTGTACACAGACAGATAAACGCCGGCAAAAACATAACCTCCTTGGCGGAGGTAAAAATTGTTTGTTTACCTGGTTGCTGGGTTACGCTCATACAGACAATGGGCCCTCCTAGCCAATGGGATGCCAGGAAGATGCTAAGCGATAGCCAATGGCAGAGCAGCTCGGACGCACCGCTTTCAAACCGAGATACAGAGCCGACAGCTATGTTTACGTTCGGTAAACTCTGGGAGCTGCTAGTAGCAGCGCTACTGGATTTCTGCCTTTCGTATCCTGAAATTTCTTTCGTAACAAGAGGCAATATTTTCCCTTTGAGGCATTTCATAACCTGAAAATTTCGTATGTAGAAACGTTCGTAAGTAGAGGTACCACTGTATATGAAATGTCAGAATAGGTCATTTTTTTTGACGACACCCCTGAAGCAGCCAGACGACACCCCGTTTGAGAAAGGCTGAACTAAAAATCAGTTCAGGCCTCCCACAGAGTTGGGTCGGGTTGGAAGGTAACCCATTAAGACCATTAAGAGTCTAATAGTTCCCATGGGTTATACTAATTACTTTAAGTTAAAGAGCAAGCAGTCGACGTGAGGTTGGTGTTTTGGTCCCTGGTCCACTAATCTTCTGTGTTGTCAGACATAAATGAGACTTTAGGAAACCAGCCACTAAGCGGTCCGATGAGACTTTCACAGCTACCTCTACCCTGGTCCTGGTTCCACAACCAAATCTAAGGCCCCGACTCCTTCAACAACCTCACTGCTGACTCACCGGTTGCGGCGCCAGCGCAGGAGGCGAGCAGCATCATGAGCGGTCGTAGGACAGGTTTGTGGTGCAGCAGAGGCTGTTTGGCCTGAGACAGAAGCATCTGGTACATCCTGAGCTGCTCCAGCTTCATGTCGTCGGTGAACTGTCTCCTCAGACTCCACAGGAACAGCCTCTCCATCACGCCCTCCAGGACCACAAACTCCAGGATGGGACCCATGGCTCCTCCTGGTGTCGGTGCATCAGCGGTCAGTGCTTGAAGGACAACACAGGAGCACGACGAAGCATCTGCTGGCAACCTCCTACCTCTCCCTAGCGTCTTCCTCCATCAGCAGAAAGAGCATGTGTTCAACGTAGTTCTGGACGGCGCTGGCCTCGTCGGCCGGGATGGGACCAAGGCGCAACCCCCCGGAGCTGCTGTTGCTATGGTGACCGGTGAGGAAGCTCAATGCTCCGGTGCTGCTGCGGCTCGGTTCGTGTTTCTCCAGGATCTTCACAACCTGCACAGAGTGGGACATCAGACTAAGAAACATCTCTATCAACCTTGTTAACATGAGAGCAATTATGTCCAAGCTCGGTCCTGGAGGGCCGCTGTCCTGGAGGGCCGCTGTCCTGGAGGGCCGCTGTCCTGGAGGGCCGCTGTCCTGGAGGGCCGCTGTCCTGGAGGGCCGCTGTCCTGCATGTCTTTCCCTGCTTCAGCACCTGATTCTCAACCCTCAATCTCAAAAATGTGCGCTCCCGCTAAGTGCCAGTGCTGTCCCGATTCTAAGAACGTCAAATTGAAGGACAAGTTTGAGGGGTGAGGGCCCCCAATATTGAGATTCTCCAGCACCACCCTTGGAAGTAAGGGCTACCCAGAATGCACTGGGTAATTAAGTCAAGACATATTCGAAAAGGATGGCGACAAAAAAAGCTAGCTACTCTTCGTAGTTCTTAAAGATATAAATGTTACGAAACCATCTTATTGTTTGAGACTTTTTTCATGGATTAACATCATTGTTGCCCTCGAAAGTGATTAAGGGCTTTTTGACTTAGAAAGTTGATGTTCTGCTTCGGACTGTGGGGGGTCGGCCTTACGCCGGCTTCACGCCCAGTCAAGAAAACCAACTTGTTGTGTAGCGACGGAGAGAAGACTGAAGAAGAATAAGATCTATAAATATATATATCGAAGACTATAAGATAGTTTTTGCTAATATTCTTTATTAGCTAGAAAATATACAGCGCTCTTTTTTTTTCGGCGCCATCCTTTTTGAAGTTGTTTTTGGCGAAAATACGCAATGCCTTCTGGGTAGTCCTTACTCCCAAGGGTGGTGCCGGCAAATCTCAAGTTTGAGGGCGATACAGCCCTCAAACTCGTCCCTCAACTTGACTTTCTAAGAATCGGGACAGCACTTGCACTTAGCGGGAGCGCGCATTTTTGAGATTGAGGGTTAAGGGAGGAATTGGAATTGGCCCTAAAACTCTGTTTATGCTCGTTGACACAAACACGTTCAAGCATTGCCACGTAAACGTCAAAGATTGCTTGAACAATTGTTAAAGTATGATTGAAGTGACACAAAGGACGTATTCATGACTATCAGAAATGACAGATGAGGTAGATGAGAGATGGATGAGGGAAGGGCAAACAAAGAAGGAATACATAGAGAGGAAAAAAACAAAAAAGAGAATAATGTAATATACTGTCTGGACTTGTCTTAACCTTTGACCTCAGCCTCTTCAAACAAGGACCGCACACACACACACACACACACACACACAGGACAGAGTCTCTGTGGGTTTCTTTGGTGGCTGCAGAGCAATTTGTCCTAAATGGATCCTGTGTTTAAGGGCCAAAGTCTGGGTCAGCAACGTACGTGCACGTGCACACACACACTCTCACGGACAGGCTGTGTCAGCCAGCCATTATGAGGAAAGCAGGGCAGGCTGAGAGCGGGAAGCTGCAGAGATAAAGAGCAGTGAGACGCGAGGACAAAGCCATTCTTTCTCCCCTTTGACAGGCGATCGATCGATCGATCATTGGACTGATGATGTCACAGAGGTGGGAGATGAGCTGATCACCTGCGCCCAGTGGTTCTTGAACACAATCATGCAGGTCTCCGGGTCCACCCCCCTTAAGGTGAGGGACTTCCTCCGGCTGCCCCCGACAACCACAGAGGCCATCATGTTGCCTGGCCGTCAGGCGGCTAAAGCATGCTCCAGCTCAGCGGGGGGAGGAGGTGGTCTGCTGGCGGACGGACCGGACCGGACCGGGGGGCATCACCCGGCTCGCTCAGCCCAGGATCAGGCTCTGGTCCTGGGCTTGGAGGGCAGCCGCTGGCCTGCAGAAGATGGACAGAGGGGAAGTTTATTTTTCATCCAGCAGTGATAAAGTCCACTAACTGTGTATAACACGTTTAAAGGAATTTACAAATATTGTGTTCACATTATTTTCTGTTAAAAAAAAAAAAAAAAAAAAAACCTGAATATTCACTAGTGAGATGCAGAAGGTAGTCCTCCCCTGGCAGACATGGATACAGTTTCAACAGTTTCAGAGTAAAGTTCAGACAGAATTGTTTCTATGAATTATTTCAGACAGATTTATGAAGGGTTTGTGTCCACAGGAACGACTGTCAGTGTTTATTTCCACCTGTGTTTTTCCCAGAATGCAGAAGGAGACAACATTACCCTGGTGAGGATGCAGCGATGCACCAGCAAGTTCAAAATGATTTATACAGCATGTTTAAAGCCTCAGATGGCCTATGATAGCAGACAGATTAAGGTCTAATCTGGGCTACTTTTGGCACTTATGGCCCGGGCGCGTATCTGGAGCGTTATGTGAGCCAAAGGTCACGAGGTGAACCCTAGCTTGGTTAGGAGCCAGGGGCCTGACGGGGCCCGTATGTCAGGAGCTGGCTGTTACATGAGTTGTGGTGAGTGTCGTGAGGACAGGCATGAACCATAATCCCAAAGTTAATGCAGATTTGATCCAGGTTCAGTGGTTATGTGGCTCCGTTCAGGCGACCACAGTCACGCTGGAACACTTTTTATTAATGTGCACCAAAACTAAAATGTTCAGCAGGTGAGCAGGTCATGCTTCCTCGTCCTGAGTTGTTGGTCAGCTGCAGCTCCTGACGGGGCTGTTGTTAGTGGCTCTGTGCTAACTGATATGGCCAGTTTAAGACATCACCAACAGAAATTAACACTCCAGTCATCACCATTTATGATTTATAAACACATACTCATTGAAGGATACGTTGTGAGAGATAGGGATTCACGATAACTGTTTTTAAAACTGATACCGATAACCGATAACACACACATATTCCTAAGATCATTACATCAATACTATGAACAAAACCAAAAATAGTTTGGACTCTTTAAATGAACAGATATTTATTTTTTCCAATGAAAAACTATTGACAAGCCTCTCAAACATTTTCATAAAGCTATCAAACAAACCTATTTGATATCTCACATCAACTTAAATAAGGTTCATTACTGACTGATATAAAAAAAATAAAGGCTCCTTGAACTGATGGAAATACATGCATCAGAATTACTAACTGAAAAAGATTAACATTTAAAGGATTTTGGCTTGTGGTTCCATTTAAATTAATACCTTTAATTAAAGTAAATGAGGTTCAGTAGGTATTTTTTTTCTATTTTTTAATCTCATGGAAGCTTTAGATGAGAGGAATGAGGGAGAGGAGAGGAGAGGGGAGGGGAGACTGCTGCTGGTTTGCGCACGTTAGCATTAGCTTCCGTTAGCTCACATTAGCATGATTTTAAAAACTCCATGGAAGCGATTGTTATGTTGTAGGTGGCTGATCAGGTTTTACGTATTAAAGCTTGTGCTTCCCTCCTCGTAGAATTCACTCGGAGGATTCGTCACAAATAACCACCAAACTATCTTCTTCTGAAACTTTGACGAAGTTCCACGCCGCCATCTTTGTTGTGATCAGCGCTGTCCTGCAGGCTGCATTCAAGGTGTAACGTAAATTCCGACGTTCCCTCGTTTGCTAGTCATTCTTTCAGCCTTTTCTATTTTTTTCTTTTTTATGTGTAACAAGTGGGGTAACACTGCAAATATCGATTCAAGTTAGCAACTACTAAAATTATTACAGAGTTAACTAGTTGTTTTCTGGCATGAGGGGGTATTTTTGATTTTCCTTATTGAGAAGTCGTTTTTCTGATTATGCCGACGTCACCTGAACATAACATTCACTGCCGGTCATTTGAGGGAGGGCGGCTTTGCCGTGTTGACAAAAATATATATGTTATCGGGGCTATTTGTCATGATATCGGAGTTATCTGAATGACGTCATAATTTCCTGTTATCGGCCCAATAGTTATCGTGCACCCCTAGTGAGAGATATTTTTTTTTTATACCACCCTCCAATCAGGGCCTTTCTGTTTAGGTTTTCGCTACTCATCTGGAAGTGTGAATGTGACGTGTTGACATGTGTCATCTATGTATCCCTCTAACAGTGTCTGACAGCTGCGAGGACATCATCTGAAGATCACAGATGATGTGATCTTTTTAATTCCTACCAGGCAGCCGCTGGTTTCAGGCTGTTTTAATACAACATGAAAATCAGCTCAATGAGATTTGATGCCACACAAACACAATCCATCATAATGAGTTTTATTTTTGGCCTTCCTAGCAGCATGGCTTCAGGAAGGACATGACTGGTCATCTGAGGTACGCTACAGTTCCGACAGACCTGCTTTAAAGCGTAAGAGGAAATGAATATGAAACGGTTTGAAAGTACTTTGACCCTTTTTTTTTTCTGTCATATTCTACTCTGTCGTAGTGACACTTTATTTTAATCTGGTCTTACTCCTCTGGAAGATCTACTGAAACCCAGCACGCTGGGGTCTCTACGCTTGTATTTCTCTCAGTCACTGAGGAAACCAGCCTGGAACAGGAAGTACGGGTCGTCGGCGGTGGCAACAAGCAAACAGGAAAAGGTGACAACGCGTCCGAGTCCCACCCTGGGCGTTCCGGGAAATTCCACGAATACCCGTGGAAGCCTCAGAGATATCTGCGTACCTCCGTGCAGCAGCGTCACGGACAGCAGAGCCGAACCAGTCTGAAAGGTTGAAACAGGCTCACACAGCTGCATCTTTGTGCTTTTCCATTACAGGGACTCGCTCTTCATCCTCTGAAGGGAGGCAAGTCTGCAGGATGTGTGTGCGTGGTGCATGTGTGTGTGTGTGCATGAACCCATTCATGTCCCCACAAACATACGCACATTTATCCTTGACCATCTGAGCCTCTAATCTCTGCAAGTGTGCAGGATAAACAGTCGGCTTTTGGTCCAATTTCCTGTTTGGTCGTCACGTTGTCACACACAAAGAGTGTGCGTGTGTACGTGTTGTGTGGTGTATTTCGTGAATTTTTGACTTTGGGATTTTGCACATTCTATATATTATTGTTCCATTATCTACAAATACATTAATTCTTTGTGGTTCCTTGTGAAGACGGTTAAGTTTCAAGAGCTCGGTGTCTGCAGTGGTCCTCACTCTGAGGACTCACACCCTGATGGGACGATTAGAGGGCCGAGGTTTTGGTTTTAGGGTTCAGGTCAATCAAGGGACCTGCAGATGTCCTCACAAAGACAGAGGAACACGTGAGTGTCTGTTTCAGACAGAGAGAGAGGAAAAACAGACATAATCTGAGATGCCACTGTGATGTTTAATCCCAAAGCAGTTCTGTGTGTGTGTGTGTGTGTAACAGCCTCATGCCATCACACAAACCACGGATTAAAGACACACACATACTGACTGACCTGGAGTCTTTCTGACCTGGTTTTTTAAACATATCCTGCTTTTTCAGGCTTTTATCTGATTGAGACTTAATCTAATTAGGATCATAAAAGATTTTTGGTGTTTCATAAAGGACGTTAGCAGGATGTGCTCTCACGCCTCAAACCTTTCACCTTCTGCGCAGTTCTCAAGTTGCCTTTTCAAAGAAACAACTATGCGAGAAATGGATATTTAAGCTAACCGTAAACAACAAAGCAAAGAGATTCCAGTCATTTGTTAAACTGTTCTTAAGAGCATATATTTGGGTGTCTGCGGTGACTTCCTGATCAGATATTCCAACATACGGTAACTCCTGGTTTGCAGCCAACTAAAGAGCAAGTCCAGACTTGTAGGGTCCTGTGACATCACAGACCCAGACTGGAACAGAAAGAAACACTGATGGTTTGATTCTAAACCTGCTTCAAATAAGAGCATAAATACACAGATAACCCTCAGGTTGAAGGTCTTCACCGCTGGTTCTGTTCTGTTTGTTTCTGACATAAAACAGTGAGGAAACCTCTGAGTTTTGCTCTGAAAAACACAACCAGGATGCATTAAAACTGGACCACTCAAGCCACGTCTGGAGGAGCTCCAGGCCACATGGAGCCACGTTCTTTTAACGGCATGAACGCAGTGCATTCTGGGTCACAGTGATGGACCACCTGCATAACAGACATCTTCCGTGAGGGTTGAAGGATGGACCATCAGAGCTACTATCTGTATCTGTACTATCCATTAAGGTTAGGGTTGTGCTGTTTTACACCTCTTTTTTTTTCTTTTTCTTTCTGTATGTTTTTAGGCCAGAGTTTCCAGAGTTACATACGAACCTGCAGTTCCTCCCTTCCAGCTGGATTTGACCTCCACCTGTCTATATATCAGCCGTCAATCCCAGCGTTGACCTCCACCCGTCTATATAGACGTCATCCCCAGCGTTGACCTCCACCCGTCTATATAGACGTCATCCCAGCGTTGACCTCCACCCGTCTATATAGACGTCATCCCAGCGTTGACCTCCACCCGTCTATATAGACGTCATCCCAGCGTTGACCTCCACCCGTCTATATAGACGTCATCCCAGCGTTGACCTCCACCTGTCTATATAGACGTCATCCCAGCGTTGACCTCCACCTGTCTATATAGATTCATCCCAGCGTTGACCTCCACCTGTCTATATAGACGTCATCATCCCAGCGTTGACCTCCACCCGTCTATATAGACGTCATCCCAGCGTTGACCTCACCCCGTCGTCCCAGCGTTGACCTCCATATAGAGACCTCCACCGTCTATATAGACGTCATCCCAGCGTTGACCTCCACCCGTCTATATAGATGTCATCCACCCCAGCGTTGACCTCCACCCGTCTATATAGTCATCCCAGCGTCCCAGACCTCCACCCGTCTATATAGACGTCGTATCCCAGCGTTGACCTCCACCCGTCTATATAGACGTCATCCCAGCGTTGACCTCCACCCTCCATCCCAGCGTTGACCTCCACCCGTCTATAGACGTCATCCCCGTTGACCTCCACCCGTCTATATAGACGTCATCCCACGTTGACCTCCACCCGTCTATATAGACGTCATCCAGCGTTGACCTCCACCTGTCTATATAGACGTCATCCCAGCGTTGACCTCCACCCGTCTATATAGACGTCATCCCAGCGTTGACCTCCACCCGTCTATATAGACGTCATCCCCGCGTTGACCTCCACCCGTCTATATAGACGTCATCCCAGCGTTGACCTCCACCCGTATATAGACTCCCAGCGTTGACCTCCACCCGTCTATATAGACGTCATCCCAGCGTTGACCTCCACCCGTCTATATAGACGTCATCCAGCGTGACCTCCACCCGTCTATATAGACGTCGTCCCAGCGTTGACCTCCACCGTCTATATAGACGTCATCCCAGCGTTGACCTCCACCCGTCTATATAGACGTCATCCCAGCGTTGACCTCCACCCGTCTATATAGACGTCATCCCAGCGTTGACCTCCACCCGTCTATATAGACGTCATCCCAGCGTTGACCTCCACCCGTCTATATAGACGTCATCCCAGCGTTGACCTCCCACCCGTCTATATAGACGTCTCCCAGCGTTGACCTCCACCGTCTATATAGACGTCGTCCCAGCGTTGACCTCCACCCGTCTATATAGACGTCGTCCCAGCGTTGACCTCCACCCGTCTATATAGACGTCGTCCCAGCGTTGACCTCCACCCGTCTATATAGACGTCGTCCCAGCGTTGACCCTCCACCCGTCTATATAGACGTGTCCCAGCGTTGACCTCCACCCGTCTATATAGACGTCGTCCCAGCGTTGACCTCCACCCGTCTATATAGACGTCATCCCAGCGTTGACCTCCACCCGTCTATATAGACGTCCCAGCGTTCCCCCACCCGTCTATATAGACGTCATCCCAGCGTTGACCCCACCCGTCTATATAGACGTCATCCCAGCGTTGACCTCCACCCCGTCTATATAGACGTCATCCCAGCGTTGACCTCCACCCGTCTATATAGACGTCGTCCATCCCAGCGTTGACCTCCACCCGTCTATATAGACGTCATCCCAGCGTTGACCTCCACCCGTCTATATAGACGTCATCCCAGCGTTTGACCTCCACCCGTCTATATAGACGTCATCCCAGCGTTGACCTCCACCCGTCTATATAGACGTCATCCCAGCGTTGACCTCCACCCGTCTATATAGACGTCATCCCAGCGTTGACCTCCACCCGTCTATATAGACGTCATCCCAGCGTTGACCTCCACCGTCTATATAGACGTCATCCCAGCGTTGACCTCCACCCGTCTATATAGACGTCATCCCAGCGTTGACCTCCACCCGTCTATATAGACGTCATCCCAGCGTTGACCTCCACCCGTCTATATAGACGTCATCCCAGCGTTGACCTCCACCCGTCTATATAGACGTCATCCCAGCGTTGCCCTCCACCCGTCTATATAGACGTCATCCCAGCGTTGACCTCCACCCGTCTATATAGACGTCATCCCAGCGTTGACCTCCACCCGTCTATATAGACGTCATCACAGCGTTGACCTCCACCCGTCTATATAGACGTCATCCCAGCGTTGACCTCCACCACCCGTCTATATAGACGTCATCCCAGCGTTGACCTCCACCCGTCTATATAGACGTCATCCCAGCGTTGACCTCCACCCGTCTATATAGACGTCATCCCAGCGTTGACCTCCACCCGTCTATATAGACGTCATCCCAGCGTTGACCTCCACCCGTCTATATAGACGTCATCCCAGCGTTGACCTCCACCCGTCTATACAGACGTCATCATCCCAGCGTTGACCTCCACCCCGTCTATATAGACGTCATCCCAGCGTTGACCTCCACCCGTCTATATAGACGTCATCCCAGCGTTGACCTCCACCCGTCTATATAGACGTCATCCCAGCGTTGACCTCCACCGTCTATATAGACGTCATCCCAGCGTTGACCTCCACCCCGTCTATATAGACGTCATCCCAGCGTTGACCTCCACCCGTCTATATAGACGTCATCCCAGCGTTGACCTCCACCCGTCTATATAGACGTCATCCCAGCGTTGACCTCCACCCGTCTATATAGACGTCATCCCAGCGTTGACCCTCCACCCGTCTATATAGACGTCATCCCAGCGTTGACCTCCACCCGTCTATATAGACGTCATCCCAGCGTTGACCTCCACCCGTCTATATAGACGTCATCCCAGCGTTGACCTCCACCCGTCTATATAGACGTCATCCCGTCATCCCAGCGTTGACCTCCACCCGTCTATATAGACGTCATCCCAGCGTTGACCTCCACCCGTCTATATAGACGACGTCATCCCAGCGTTTGACCTCCACCCGTCTATATAGACGTCATCCCAGCGTTGACCTCCACCCGTCTATATAGACGTCATCCCAGCGTTGACCTCCACCCGTCTATATAGACGTCATCCCAGCGTTGACCTCCACCCGTCTATATAGACGTCATCCCAGCGTTGACCTCCACCCGTCTATATAGACGTCATCCCAGCGTTGACCTCCACCCGTCTCTATATACGTCATCCCAGCGTGACCTCCACCCCGTCTATATAGACGTCATCCCAGCGTTGACCTCCACCCGTCTATATAGACGTCATCCCAGCGTTGACCTCCACCCGTCTATATAGACGTCATCCCAGCGTTGACCTCCACCCGTCTATATAGACGTCATCCCAGCGTTGACCTCCACCCCGTCTATATAGACGTCATCCCAGCGTTGACCTCCACCCGTCTATATAGACGTCATCCCAGCGTTGACCTCCACCCGTCTATATAGACGTCATCCCAGCGTTGACCTCCACCCGTCTATATAGACGTCATCCCAGCGTTGACCTCCACCCGTCTATATAGACGTCATCCCAGCGTTGACCTCCACCCGTCTATATAGACGTCATCCCATCCCCTGTCTATATAGACGTCATCCCAGCGTTGACCTCCACCCCGTCTATATAGACGTCATCCCAGCGTTGACCTCCACCCGTTATATAGACGTGACCTGTCTATATAGACGTCATCCCAGCGTTGACCTCCACCCTGTCTATATAGACGTCATCCCAGCGTTGACCCTCCACCCCGTCTATATAGACGTCATCATCCCAGCGTTGACCTCCACCCCGTCTATATAGACGTCATCCCAGCGTTGACCTCCACCCGTCTATATAGACGTCATCCCAGCGTTGACCTCCACCCGTCTATATAGACGTCATCCCAGCGTTGACCTCCACCGTCTATATAGACGTCATCCCCAGCGTTGACCCACCCACCCTGTCTATATAGACGTCATCCCAGCGTTGACCTCCACCCGTCTATATAGACGTCATCCCAGCGTTGACCTCCACCCCCTGTCTATATAGACGTCATCCCAGCGTTGACCTCCACCCGTCTATATAGACGTCATCCCAGCGTTGACCTCCACCCGTCTATATAGACGTCATCATCCCAGCGTTGACCTCCACCCGTCTATATAGACGTCATCCCAGCGTTGACCTCCACCCGTCTATATAGACGTCATCCCATCCCAGCGTTGACTCCACCCGTCTATATAGACGTCATCCCAGCGTTGACCCTCCACCCGTCTATATAGACGTCATCCCAGCGTTGACCTCCACCCGTCTATATAGACGTGTCATCCCAGCGTTGACCTCCACCGTCTATATAGACGTCATCCCAGTTGACCTCACCTCATCCCGTAGATCATCCCAGCGTTGACCTCCACCCGTCTATATAGACGTCATCCCAGCGTTGACCTCCACCCGTCTATATAGACGTCATCCCAGCGTTGACCTCCACCCGTCTATATAGACGTCATCCCAGCGTTGACCTCCACCCGTCTATATAGACGTCATCATCCCAGCGTTGACCTCCACCCGTATATAGACGTCATCCCAGCGTTTGACTCCACCCGTCTATATAGACGTCATCCCAGCGTTGACCTCCACCCGTCTATATAGACGTCATCCCATCCCAGCGTTGACCTCCACCTGTCTATATAGATGTCATCCCAGCGTTGACCTCCACCTGTTTATATAGACGTCATCCCAGCGTTGACCTCCGCCTGTCTATATAGACGTCATCCCAGCGTTGACCTCCACCTGTCTATATAGATGTCTCTGGGATATCAGCTAACATGCTGACCTGCTGTTTGATCCTCTGACCACCTCAGTGTTGCTGCCCAAATCTGTTTATATAGTCATCTAAAACATCATTTCACATTTTTATTTCTGAATTTATCTTAGCAGTTCAATAAATCTAGACTTTAAAAGGCTGCTTGATTAAATGCATTGATGCCTGATCATTTAACTACATTTTCGATGCTACTGAATCACTCATTGTTAAATCGATATTGATTGATGAATGATTACAACCATGGTGGCATGGTATGATGCCACTTTGTCCCATTATAGATGCATTACGTTGCTTCTTCTTGCACAAGGGACTGACACATTTGTTTTCAGCCACCATGTGGTAAAAAGTAGTATTGCAAGTAACACCAACTGACAATCACACGCTTTCACACGGTGAAACCTGAACAGTGACATTTTGAGATTAACTGCAGCTTGTGTTTAAAAGTGAACACAACTGAAATGTCACAATAGGCTCCGTTCACCTGATCTACTGGTACGCTAGCTGAAAAGCTGAATTGTTGATTAGCAGCCAGCAGTGAGGTGTTGAGATGGGTCGCATTGCCAGAACAAAATCCCAGCCCACCCCCAGTTCCAAGCCCAAAAGGTTCTGTATTTTCTGTCCCGTCTACAGACAAGACAAAGGTTGGATCACAAACCTTTTAACGTGGAGAGGTGTGGTGGACCCCGACTCTCTCTGAGGGCCACAAAACAAGAAATTGAATAAATAAAAAGAAACATGTAGCTAGTCACTATTCTGTTGTAAATGTGCAGCAGATTCCCGGAATAATCACTGGAATATCAGCTCTCTCTGGTCTAAAACACTGTTATCATCTATATGCTAGAACATTATGGTACAACATCACCTCATTTGTTAAGTCACTGTTTCTTATCAGGTTGTTTCCATATTTTCTGCAGTCTTGAAACCTCAGGGAAGGTCGTATCATTCCTAGCCAACAGCTACTTCTACTTTTAATCGACTTCTGAAATCTAAAGCAGCATTCTTTGATAATTCATTCATTGTTTGATACAAGGAATGTTTAAAAAAAATGGCAGAACGTGTGTTTAAAACTAATCTGAAAAACATTTTTTAATCATCATCACGTTTGAGGTCCTGGTAATAATAGATAGAGCGATCATCATAGATGGTGTTTGGTTTCCCGCCCTCACTACGAAAAAGCATCCAAAACCACATCAAACTGATTAAACTGCCCGGTATCATCAACTCAGCGGACACAGCGCACGTACAGGTGCACTCTGAACGTCTGTGACTTAGAGTTCAGATGCTGAATGACAACAGTTCCTGTGCAGGAGAAGATGAAAGTCCTCTCATCTCTTGTAGGACGTCTGGACTGACTTCAGTTCTAACTTCTACTTCAGCGTTTCAGTTACTAACAGGACAGCTGTTGAAGTCAGCTCTGCACAGTCTAAACTCTCAGCGTCCAGGTCAGCAAGGTCACTGAGCCGTGAGCGTGAGCGTGGGCGTGGGCGTGAGCGTGAGCGTGAGCGCTGCTGCGCCTCATTAGGACCTGCGTCACACGTGAACCGGTGTCCCAGCGTTACTCAGCAAAGCTGAAACAGTCTCACAGAAACTGAGCTGTCATCTTCTTCTACGTTCTACACTCATTTTATTCTGACCACCTGCTTCTTCTGCTCTCATCTGGACATTTCTGTCCCTAACTATTGTTTATTTTCTTGCTAGTAGGTTGGAAAAACAAACTATTAGTCTAGTAGAGCTTCTCTTCCTCACGTAGGAACATCATTTTACCTGCAGATGTAACATCCATTGTGAATGTGCACCTCTGGTAATTATTCTTCACTTCGACTGGGTTTTCAAACAGATTTTGGTGGATGGTTAACATGACTTTAGCAATATGTGCCCCATTTACATTGTGCCCCATTTTTCAGAAGTGCCCACTGTTTTATGAGGTGAAAAATAATGAAATCAAAAACTGACCACAGAGATACGGAGCAGAAGCTCAGTTTTCATCACGTCTGTGGTCACAGCAGCTGCATCCTGCCTTAAAGTAGCATTTTGCTCATCAAATGATTAAAAAAATAAATCCCAAAGGAGAGATTTGTGTCCTCAGGTGTTTCACAGGGAGGAAGAACATGGAAACCACCTCAGAAAACCAGTTAGATGGAAAATACCCAGATGTGTTGTCTCCATTTACAGGATGAGCACCTTTAAAAATCACTGTCACAGCTTTATGCTCATCACTCATGAGGAAAGCTGAACTCAGGTGTGTTGTGACTCTGAATGGAGGTAGAGATGGGTCTCTGATGTCACAGAGCCCTGCACATTAAAACGGGTCACTCAGTGACATATTCAGACCCCGACTGCCCCAAACACAGAGACAGTGACGGGAAGAGTTTTTGATTTGACGGTCCTCAGACAGAAGACATGAAATAACTGTCCATTATATGAGTCCAAACACTGGACACAGGTCCTCTGGTCTACAGCAGGATCAATAAATAACTGTCCATTATATGAGTCCAAACACTGGACACAGGTCCCCTGGTCTACAGCAGGATCAATAAATAACTGTCCATTATATGAGTCCAAACACTGGACACAGGTCCCCTGGTCTACAGCAGGATCAATACATAACTGTCCATTATATGAGTCCAAACACTGGACACGGGTCCCTGGTCTACAGCAGGATCAATAAATAACTGTCCATTATATGAGTCCAAACACTGGACACGGGTCCTCTGGTCTACAGCAGGATCAATAAATAACTGTCCATTATATGAGTCCAAACACTGGACACGGGTCCTCTGGTCTACAGCAGGATCAATAAATAACTGTCCATTATATGAGTCCAAACACTGGACACGGGTCCCCTGGTCTACAGCAGGATCAATAAATAACTGTCCATTATATGAGTCCAAACACTGGACACAGGTCCTCTGGTCTACAGCAGGATCAATAAATAACTGTCCATTATATGAGTCCAAACACTGGACACAGGTCCCCTGGTCTACAGCAGGATCAATAAATAACTGTCCATTATATGAGTCCAAACACTGGACACAGGTCCTCTGGTCTACAGCAGGATCAATAAATAACTGTCCATTATATGAGTCCAAACACTGGACACAGGTCCCCTGGTCTACAGCAGGATCAATAAATAACTGTCCATTATATGAGTCCAAACACTGGACACAGGTCCTCTGGTCTACAGCAGGATCAATAAATAACTGTCCATTATATGAGTCCAAACACTGGACACAGGTCCTCTGGTCTACAGCAGGATCAATAAATAACTGTCCATTATATGAGTCCAAACACTGGACACAGGTCCCCTGGTCTACAGCAGGATCAATAAATAACTGTCCATTATATGAGTCCAAACACTGGACACAGGTCCTCTGGTCTACAGCAGGATCAATAAATAACTGTCCATTATATGAGTCCAAACACTGGACACAGGTCCCCTGGTCTACAGCAGGATTACTACATCACATTTACTCTGTTTACTTCACTTGTACCTGCACTGACCTGGCAGATGTCTGTTACCTCGTCGGTTGCTTCAGCTGTCGCTCCTTGTACCAAAACTTTAAAAGAAAGTCGGCCCCAACTTTTGTAAAAGTCCAGAAGCGAGCTTAGATCCAGAGGTTTGTTCTTTTAGAGCCGGTGGATGTGCTGTTCCTCAGAGCCGAGTCTTTTCTAGGCTTTAAACGGCTCAGCTGTCAATAACTGCTGGCCGAGAGGTACCACGGTAGCCCCGCCCCTTCCAGGCAATAAGCCCCGCCCCCGCAGAAGAGGCATCCAGGGGAGATTACAACTAATTAAGGCCACAAACAAACAGACAAATAACCTGCTTTTTACACGAAAAAAATAATTTTAGCTCACAAACATCGGCATGAAAATACTGTTTGTTTTTTCTCCAACAACTGTTACGCAGACTTGAACTGTTTAGAGTCGCTGAATGGAAATACTGTTACAGAAATAAGACTATATCAGTATCACAAGACTGGTGATTATTTTCTACATCATTCAGTTAATACGGAACATTTTGGAAAAACAGTCTCAGTTAGCCAAAGAAGCACTCAGGAAGTCTGAGTTTACTGTCATCAAAGATGTGTTAAAATTTAATGCAAACATGGACAGTTTTGATGTTTCTGCTCTAAAAATAACTCTTTAATTGGTTAAACAACAAAAAACATACTTTATAAACGAATTGAATGGTGTGAAACAATGATAAGAAATATCAAACTGTAGATACAAAGACATTTATAAGAATTTCAGATGTTATTTTTCTGTTTTAGTGGTCTTACTCCAGTTTAAAGTGTTTGTAAAGTGTTTGTTGTTTTTTTTTTTTTGTTTTTTTTTTTTTTTTTTTTATCTTAGTTTGTCTCCAAATCTGGATTGGACCAGTGTTCATGCTCACATTTCTCTGCTTCACCGGAAATAAATGTTCCCATATCAGAAGTCTATAAAGACTCCAAAAGTTTAACCAGCTTTATTTTTTTAATCAATGTAAGAAAATTTATTTCTATGTTGTGCTGGAATGTAAATATTTGATGAGGATTTGATTATTTAAATGTCAGTAAAAGACCAGATTGGAAGATCGTTTCCGTCTGTTCTTTATTCGTCGATGGCGCCCTCTATTGGTGACATACTGGAACTACAACAGAGACGTTTTCAATCACCTGCTCGAACTGACCGTGCATATGTTTCTGTCTTTTAGCCCTAAACTGTAATGAGATTAGAGTTCAGACTTTTTTAAAACTAGCTTGGCTGTGAATGAATAGAATAAAACGAACTTTGTGGGTTTTCAGTGGTGGTCTGTGAGTCTCTGCAGGTCTGTACAGGCATGAAAAAAGGCAAAACATAAACTAAAATATGATGCATCATTGAGTAACGCAGTAAAATCAAAGCTTAGTTGCTTCAGAGGCTGCCAGACTTGTTCACACATGTTTACATTCCTTCATCCTCACTTGATCTTTGTCCTACTTGTTCATGTTTGCTGTGAAACCACCTTTACCTGCTTTCATGTCATTTTTCAATGATCTTTTTCATCCTTTATTCTTGTCTGAAGTGTCTTTGTATCTCTGTTTTCACTTCCTTTCTCCCTCTGAGGTGATTTCTTTTGTCCGTTTGTGAGCATTTTAATTATTCTTAGTGTGTTTGGAATCATTGTCTGGCTTTCTTCAGTATTCTACTCCTCTCGCGTTACTTTCAAGGATGCGGTTTAATTGCTCTCCTTGGTAGTCTTCTGGCTCTTTGCAGTTGTTTTGAACGTCTCGATGGCAGACTTTGCGTGTCTTTCTGTGGCAGGACTGACTGCTGCAGAAACATTTAAGAGGAAAACCCAGAGAGCTTCCTTCTTGTTGTCATAATTTTACATGCAATCATATCTCGTCAGCTTGTCCTTTATTTGCTGAACTTTATTAGAGTTTTGTGCCTGCTGGTAATAATATGTGACTTCTGTGGTTGTACATTTTTTAGTCTGCGCGTGTTAAAGCCACTCTATGTAGTAATACTCCTTCTGTCCACATGGGGGTATGTTGATCTGCTGTGTAGACAACAGAGCCACAGCACCGTACTGATGAGTGGGGACGGTCCGGTGTGCCTGTAATACCACTTTGTCCCTCTAGAGGTGCACCTCATTGCGTCTTATTCCAGGATCTGACACACGATCTGCTGCCCCCATGTGGTCAGAGTGCATCCCTTCGTTTCTTCCTTTAAATATCTCTTGTTGCACTGTTACTCAGCATTTCTGAGTGGTGCCTCTGTGTTTTCAGTACCAGTTTAAACATCTTGTGGGTTTAGAGTCTGTGATCATCTGTGTGCGGTCGATTTGCATCTTTGTGGCCATATTGAGCCTTTGTGATGGTTCTGTGTTTCCTTGTCGCTGCTTTGCATCTTTTGGTGGTAGTTTTGTGCTTCCTAATCAAGGTTTTACTTCTGTTTTCAGTCATTAATTCCTCTTGTTGGTGAGAAGAATTGTTGTACGTGAGGTGAATATTGAAAAAGTGCTGAAGTGACTAAGAATGTCTCAGTTGGTATAAAGGTTGTCCAAACCACAACTGATTGCTGTGAGGGGAAACAGTAAAGTCAGAAGACATGTCCTCTGGTCACGGAAAACAAGTTGCTCTGTAACAGAAGGGGCATATTTGGTCTGCATAAAGCAAGAAAAACAACTAAGAAGATTGTTGAAATGTCTGACTCACATTTTCAATCTGAAATGATAGTTGTGGTCCAGAAAGAATGATGCTGGGTGGAGATCAGTGTTTAGTCCCGGTCCTGATAAGACTGTATGGACGGGACTCTGGAGCCATCAGAAGGGTCATGAAGTCTGGAGAGTCCAGATAGAGGCATCAAGGTAAGAAAAACAGAGGGATGAAGGGGTTCTGCCATCATGCATAATTCCTACTGCAAACCTGTGGGGGCAGTATTATGGTCTGGGGTTGCTCAGATATAAAATGAGCAGGTTTTTGCATCCACAGTTTTGCTTTGTTTTTTCTCCCCTGGTGGTCTGGGCATGTTGCCAGGTGAGAACACTAAAATTCTTCAGGCTCATATCATGAATCCTGAATAAAAAAATGGACTCAGTCAGCTTTGTGACATGGCACAAGGACACGGCGAGTGTTTTTGGAGATGTGTCTGCAGGAGCTCATACGTGGATTCTGGATAATGCAACCGGACAAGAGACTTCAAAGGTACCAGCAGAAGTGGGGAAGGAGCACTGGTAACCCTGGACATGCTACTGTGAAGCAGCGCCTCTGCATCCCAGATGTTGAACTGCTGGCTGTGAGTTTCCAGCTGTGCTGTCTGCTGAAGAGAGATCACCTGCATCATCAGCACAGTTGTTGCCAGGCAACAAACACAACGTTCCAGTTCGTTCACGATGACCTCTGGTGGTTTCAACAAAGCCTCTCTCTGCTCCCTCCATTATCTACACCGGCTCATTTCAGGGGTCTGCTGGAACCTATCCCAGTCATCTTTGGGTGAAGGGCAGGAGTACACCTGGAGAGGCGGCTAAACAACCACACACACGCTCCCGTGGGCTAATTAGACTTAAGTTAACCTGACATGCAATGTTTTTGGACAGAAAGGGATTTGAACCTTGTGTGAATCAACAGTACTAACCACCAAGCCACTGCGCAGCCCTCTGCTACTGATCCTCTTCTCAGAATTAGAATTGCTTTATTGCCAAGTAAATTCACATTACAAGGAGTTTGTTTAGGTCTGTGTGTATTAGCACAACATGTACAGAAACTAAAGCTGAACGATTTTATCGATTCTGCGATATATATATATCGATATTTTATTTCTCCAGAAGTATCGATATTCTTTCAAAATCCCACCTTTAAAAGCTTGCAAGCAACAATTTGCACTGTTTAAATAAATGAAACTTTTTTTTTTCAACAAATCTTTTATTCATTTTGTCCAGCTTTTGCAAGCTGCCTGTCAGCCATATAATGTGTAATTGATGCTTTCAGTTCAATTATTTCCAACAAAGTAATTCCTGTTACAAATCTGTTACTGGCTGCTGCAGAGCTGGAAAGACAATTGGCAGGAAACATGCGGTAAAGCTAAAAACAGACATGGAGAAACGGTAAAAATCTGTGAACTTTACAGTTCAGGTAGCAACTCAGGTAGCAATAATAACAATTCTGTCTGGAAAAAAAATTCTGGACTGGAACAAAACTTTGTCGTCATTCCTCCATGTTCCATCAGATCTGCTCCATGTGTTCACTGTCCTGCTGTTCTCTAGCTGGTTACTGCAGTGCGGCTCCATCTAGTGGCACAGATGTGTAATGAAAACAGAAAGTCCAGTCCTCCATTATAAAACAAATTCAGTCCTGTGGTCCGTTTTTTAATTTTGTATTTTTGATCCAGGTCTAAAATTGAAATATGAAAAAACAGGCATTTTTTTCATGTTTTTGTGTTAGATTAAAGAACGAAAAACGTAATAAGATGTCACTTTTTAATTTTTTTTTAAAAATTTTTGATTGATACACGGATTGGTAAAGTTACTGAACTTTAACATGGACGTTTTCATTTTAAAGTTCTCCAAGATGGAGGATTCAACAGAAACAAGGTTATTTGTAACAACTGACAAGTTGAACTCCCCGTTAAAAGTTTCTGCTGTTACCTCAGAAATTAAAGTTTTAATGTTCTGATTCTGCTGAGACACAATCATTTTGTTGGATTTTATTAGTAGACTTTTTTTTTTTATATATAAAAACAGGATGACATTAATGCCCTGGCAGTGCCAATAAGCTTTATTTCATTTTACATTTTTTAAGATGAGAGTTACATTAAATATGTTGTTACTGACAAGTGCTGATGTTAAAAGTGTTATGTTATGGTACTTTAGTTCATATGGCAGCAGAACAATTTAATTAAAATGCATTTTACAGTACTTTTGAAAACATGATTTGATTTTGCGTATACAATGCGATTAATCGTGATTAATCAGGGAAATAATGCAACTAAAATTTTTAATCGTTGCCAAGCCCTAAACATAATATAATAAACTTTAAAAAGTAGGAATAATAAAGTATTATGGTAGAAACAGCTAAATGAAAGAAGACAGGGTCGGGGCTCGAACCCGCGCCGGTTCCGCCATCTTTGTTCTTTTCGTTGATGCTTTGTTTTGTTTTTGTTTTGTTTTTTCTGGTGGTGACGTCACGGAGGCAGAGCGCGTGCGGCTGGTTTTTTTTTTTTTTTTTAAACGAGCTCTCGAGCAGCCAGGGGGAACTGGGAAACTGGGAGAAAGTGTTCAGCTGAAACCCGACGCAGCTGCGGTCATTACGCGAGGAGAGAAAAAAAGAAAAGAAAAGAAAACTGCGGCCGTAGTCGTAGAAGGGCTAAGTCTCGAACCGACCCGGGGAGTCGCTTCGGCCCGAGAAGTTGACGGTGCTCGGGTGAACTTGCTCCGAGTCCCTGTGGATGTTAGCGACGACGGGGGGAGGAATAATGCCGCGGTTCTGACCCGACCCGGTTCCGTTTAACCTTCCAGACACGAAGCGGAGACAAGCGAGGGAGATAACGAAGCAAGGAAAAGAAAGTTTGACCGGGATTACCGGGGGAGAAATGGCCGAGGCTCGGACCGACGAGGAGGAGGAGAACATGAGGAGAGACTCCCGGGAACAAGTGGTCCGAACGACAGCCGAGCAGCTCCGGAGGTAAAACAGAGCAGCTAATTAAACTCCTCTGGTTTCAGACCACTGCACCTGCTGTACTTCCAACATACCCACCTCTGAAATACGGGTTCACGGCGGATTTTAACTTTTAATAAGGTCAAATCTCACTTCTAACATGACACCGGGGGTAGTTTTCTGATAATCTGCATCTGTAAAAGCAGCATGTCCTCCTAAAGTCCTCATTTAAACATGTTTTCTTCTTTCCTGTGGTATTTGCCGTGTTCCTGTGAAATACCTCACAGTCCTGCTAAAGGTGACTAAAACAGCAACTCTCTGCTTCATCACACCCAATAAAAAGCCTAAAAAAAAAGTTTGGTGCCACTTTTATGACGTGTTGTGAAGCAGATCATTAATTAGAAGACATCATATGACATCTTAAGCAACAATAAAACCCCACAAAGACTGCATTTATCCAAATAAAGAGGTCAGTTTTTTTGCACAGATGTGTATTGTTGGAGTGAGCCCTGGGGTGTTGACTGTTGAGAGCCATAAAGGCTTAAATCAACATGTGAGCCGTAACCATCTGGGTCAAAGTTCACACATGCATGTGCTGGATACACATTCAGACCAGGCGTCTGTAACTGCCCGTGTACAGACTTACAGCCTTTAGTTTAACCCACAAGTCCTTTTTTAAAATGTTTCCCTCTTTTGTCTCACTCAAAGAAACAAAGATAGTAATTTAACATGTCACCAGACGTTGTGACTGTGTGAGTGAGACGCCTGAGTGTATAATTACCCAGAAACCTCTCTGATGACTTCAGCTCTGCCCCGAGGAGAGGGTGGGGATACCTGTTTTTCAAAATTACAACATCTGGGCATCTTTTTAAACCCGAGGGGAAAGCCCAGAGAGGATGAAGGTGCTTCGGTTCGGTTTATGTGGTTGGTGCCGGTTTATGACTAATCTCATCTTGGAGGTCCAGACCAGACATTTTTCCTATGCCGTACCAACTACTGATCCCATAGCATGGTTATTACCAGTTTTATCAAACATCAAATAAAAATAATAGGGGTGCACGATCTGGCCGATAACAGGAAATTATGACGTCATCACATTAACTCCGATATCATGACAAACAGCCCCGATAACATATATATTTCTGTCAACACAGCAGTGCCTCGCTCCCTCTGAGCTTGAATGAGCGGCAGTGAATGTTATGTTCAAGTGACGTCAGCATAATCAGAAAAACGATTACTCAATAAGGAAAATCAAGAATAACCCCCTCATGCCAGAAAACAACTCGTTAACTCGGTCATAATTTTAGTAGTTGTTAACTTTAATTGTTACATATTCAGCAGTATTTTACACCACATGTTACACATGAAAAAAATAGAAAAAAGGCTGAAAGAACGACTATGCAAAACGAGGGAACGTGGGAATTTACGTTACACCTTGAATGCAACTTGCAGCACAGCGCTGACTCACAAACTAAACATGGCGGCGTGGAATTTCGTTAAAGTTTCAGAAGAAAGATAGTTTTGGTGGATTTTATTTGTGACGAATCCTCAGAGTGAATTCTACGAGGGGAGGAAGCACAAGCTTTAATACGTAAAACCTGATCAGACACCTACACATAACAATCACTTCCATGGAGTTTTGAAATTGCGCTAACGTGAGCTAATGCTAATGTGGGCAAGCCAGCAGCAGTCTCCTCTCCCTCATTCCTCTCATCTAAAGCTTCCATGAGATTAAAAAATAAAAACTACTGAACCTCATTTACTTTAATTAAAGGTATTAATTTAAATAGAACCACAAGCCAAAATCCTTTAAACGTTAATCTTCTTACATGCTTCTGATACATGTATTTCCATCAGTTCAAGGAGCCTTTATTTTTTATATCAGTCAGTAATGAACCTTATTTAAGTTAATGTGAGATATCAAATAGGTTTGTTTGATAGCTTTATGAAAATGTTTGAGAGGATTGTCAATAGTTTTTCATTGGAAAAAATAAATATCTGTTCATTTAAAAAGCCAAAACTATTTTTGGTTTTGTTCATAGTATTGATGTAATGATCTTAGGTATATGTGTGTGTTATCAGTATCGGTCATTAGGAGCTGAAAGTTATCGGTTATCGGTTTTAAAAAAAACAGTTATCGTGCATCCCTAAAAAAATAACATTTTACATTTTAGATTTTCAGGTTTTACTAGCAAAGTGAACAATTATTTCTTTTTTTTTTTTAATTTACATCAGATAAAGAGTATCTGTTAAATCAAGCTCCAGGAGCTAAACCTAGAGTGCAGACTTTATAAAAAGACTCCTATTTTACATTTGAACTTATTGTCGACTCTTAAGCTGATAGTCTGCATTTCTTTCAGCTGACGTGAAACGTGAGTCAGTGCAGCCGTTCAGAGGGAGCAGTTTCAGACTTGAAACTGTACCGCTGCTCCAGGTGTTCAGTTGAGCAACAACATCCAGCGTTTTTAGGGCTGATGGGAGCTGGTTCTGCAGCTCTGTCCGTCATTGCTCTGGGTTTCTGGCTGTCTTTGGGGACTTTTGTCGTTTATGCAAAGCAAACTTTCACATCCCTGCATGTGCCTTTTTCACGTTCTGGCTCCTTAAATGTTCGGTGAAGTTGCTTGTGTTGGGTCTGGGATGGTGTGCAGAATACTCATGACACCGATGCCGTGGTTTTCAGCTGTGTTGACGAGTATTTCTGGGATTGGAACGACTCTAACTGGGTGTCTGAGCTCCTCGTCTGGCTCCTCTTGATGTAGAGCACATGTGTCAAACACAAGGTCCGCGGGCCAAATGTGGCCCACCACATCATTTTATGTGGCCCTCGAGAGCTTGTGCATTATTGGCTTACATATTAAACCAATATTATAAGACTTAAAATAAGCTTACACCGCTTTAAAGCGCATATTGACAATAAACTACATCTCCCACAATGCATTTCGTCGTTACCCACAACGATAACTGTATATCACCATTAACGAGACATCAAGACGATTTTCAGAACTAACGGACTTCAGAAAAACCTCTACAAACTAACCCCAACATGTCCAAGAAAAGAGAAATTAATGCACAAGGAAGAAAGTTTCAGGAATGACGATGGGAAAACAAATACAAGTTTGTACCTGAAGGTGAAATAACAGTCTGTCTTTTGTGTTATGAGGTGGTGTCAGTCGACATTTTGACTGCAAACACGAAGCTAAGTATGCTAAATTTAGCCCACAAGAAAAAACAAAGAATCACTTCCGCTTCTGAAACCAAGGTAATGGATACTCAGTCCGTTACCATGGCAATGGACCCTTTAAACATCACCTGTGCGAGAGCAGGTTTGTAACCACAAACCCTGAGTTTAATATAATAATGAGTTAAATATTTGAAACTTGAATACATAATAAATACAGAAACTGTTATTTAACAATATACTGAAGTGTAGTTTAATTTATTTTGATTTTCATTGCATTTTGTTACGTTCATGCTGTCAATCTGGCCCTTCGAGGGCCACCATGATGCTGATGTGGCCCTCAGTGGAAATGAGTCTGACATCCCTGAAGTGTAGTAACAGAACTGAAGAAGAAATTGAATTGACATGGGCAATTGGGTTTCTGGTGAAGTTCAGCACGTCGACATTCTTCCCCGTTTTGTCCGTCCTCACGCTGAATCAGTCTCTTCCATCTTTGGGTCACTTCACTCGCGTCGTGTCATCCATGAAGGGATGGATGCGGAGCTTCTTTGATTTGGCTTCATGTGACTTGTGCTCTGCAGCATCGCAGTAGTACTCTGCTTGTTTTCCTTCTGCTCTTTGTATCCAAATAAGCAGCTGCTGTTTTGAAACGCATCCTGTATCATTTCTGGCTCATATTTTCTCAGTAAGATGAGATCACGAGACAGTAAGTTGTGGAGTCTTAACAACGCAGCAGACATCCACCGTTGACAGCTGTCTATTCTGTGTCGCCCTTAGAGAAACCACTTGATCTCATTAAATACTCACTTCAGTTCAATCCCCCATCCATCCATCCATCCATCCATCCATCCTGAACATGATGCTTGATCTTCATAATTTTGGTATTATCACATAGTGCTGGGCGGTATGACCAAAAAAATATCACGGTATTTTTCAAAATTATATCGGTTTCACGGTATATATCCTGTTTTTTTTTTTTTTTTTTTTTTAAGGCAGAACTGGGTGTTAACCACATTTTCTAATCATTTTCTAACCCTAACTACACAATGTAAACATGGTGTAGCCTCCCGCGGCTACAACTTTAGCTCGGCAACATTTGCAGATTATTGTAGTTTGTTGGACGTCGTCGTTTTTTAAATCCAGAGAACTTCCACACGACAGACACGGCTCGTTTAGGAAGAAGTTCCTCAGTCTCATGTTGTCGTTCTGGAGCTTCCACTTCGGGACTTTAAACCATCACTGTTTAACCAGAAACTAGTAGCGTGTTGCGCCTCCAGTGCAACTGCAAAACAGTCCCCTGTCAAACAATGTTCTGCGGCACTTACGTTCCACCGTGCGGCGTTTGTGCTACAGTACATACTCACCGGTATTACGGTATATGAAAAATTCAAATCATAAAATAAACACTGTTATTCGGTATGAACCGGTATACCGCCCAGCACTAATATTACGTACGCTTGAAACCTGTTTTCAAATCTTGGTCTTAGACAACTTCAGAGCAGCTACATGGCCAGACGGTGTATTCCTGGAGTTTCCAGGTCCACACACAACACCCTCAGTCTTATCTGAGTTTAGTAACAGGAAATGAGCAGTCACCCAGGCCTTCATTATGTTGCACAACACCACCAATTTTATGTCTTAGTAGCTGTTTTGCTTCTCTGGTGGTGGTTTTGCGGACTTTAAGAATGATCTCTGTGTAAATGTTGGCTGCCTCCGTCGTCATTGTGGTGGATGTTACTGCGGCAACAGAAAAGCAGGGGAGGGAACTTGATTCAGTTTTCTTTTCAGGTATGAAGTCATTAAAAATGCCAGTTGTGGTGATTCTCCTGCTGACAAAAGTGACCTCGCTGGATTTTAAAATTCCCAGAAAACCTGCGTGTCACGTATGCATCACAGTCGTGATGTGAACATACGGATGCACGTCTGAACGTGTGCCTCAACGGCAGAAGTAGAGCTGCTGTTTATCATTTAGCCCTGATCACGCATCATATCTCTGGGCCTCTCTGATATAGAGGTTGACCTGACACTCGTATGGTTAATATGGGGAATAATCTCTGTAAACTTCCACTAATCAGAACCCCAACGGTCTGGATTCAGCTGTTCAGCCTCTAATCTGGTATGTTGACGTATAACTGACCTGTTAAGAGCCAAGGTCTTCTGTGAACAAGGTTACACTCGTTTGTAGCTTTAGGTCCTAGCGGCTTGATGAAAGTTTTTCAGAAGAGTGTGACTCTTAGATCTGGTGCGCTGCAGTCAGATGGAGGGAAGATGTCCGTCTCTGCTTTGAGCTGTTGGATTATAAAAGCTTTCTGCTTCGACAGGCTTTCATAGGAGTTAACGTCTTCATAACAAATTACGTCTGTGATGATGTGATCATTCAGGCCACATAAATCATGTTATAACGTGCACATGCAGCACCCCACAGGAATGGGAAAAAAACGTGGCTTTAATCCCTAACAAGACAATTTCCTGCTTTTAAAAAAAAAAACAACACAATTCTAACATTCAGCAGCTGAGTGAAAACATTGTAAGAAGATGAAAATGTGTGACAGAAAACCAGAACTAGCGACTGTCTGCTGCACGCTACAAACAATAGGCTGTTGTTGGTCAATAGATAAGACTGCCACAGTTCAAGGTCGTTCAATAATAATAATAGTTAAAACAGCTTCAGTTTCTACAGCCCAACTGTAAATTTGGTCTTACCTTTTGATAAATCATTTATTAAACTAGAGTTATGTAATCCCAACAGGTTTATGGCCAGGAGAGGAGCATCCAGTTCTCTCTTGGACCCTCAGTTTAAAAAAATGAACCGGCTAATTTTTTTTAACTGGACAGCCTAATATTCCTTAACTTAACTTTAGCTTTGTTAGCAGGGCAGCATGCTACGATGATAAATAAGCTACACAGAGATGGATAATAATTCAGTAACAGTATATAGCGTTTCAGTAATGATGGTAAGACTTCAAAACTGATTTCTACTAATTTATTATGACTATACCCAGAAGGTTGGTAGTAGGGTCACTACAGAGCTGTGGTTTCATGCTACAGTGGACATTTGTTCACAGAAGTCCCACAGAAAGTCCCGTGGTCCAGTTTTAAAGCGACTGTGGCGCGAACTCAAACCCACAGACGGGAGCTTGGAGCGGAGCGCCGGCGAGCGCCACCCACTTGGCTGGATTCATGGGAGATGATGAAGGTTTCAAGATCACATGACTATTGCACAGGAGCGGGGGGTTTGAAGATGTATATCCTGTCTTGTCTTGTTCTTTCTATAAATATGCATTTAAAAAGCCTGAATGTTGTCAAATAAAACCGAGGCCCCCTGGTGGGCCTTCAAGGTACTGCAGGTGGGCTTTGAGAGGTCATTACAAATAAATATGTTTTAAATCCTCAATTTTTTTTTTTTTTTACTTATTTTTCATGTTTTCAAATTACTGTAAAATATTTATTACCTGATTTAAAAAATATTTAGAAATAATTAACACTCAGGATTATTGTTTTAAGGTGGCTTCTGCCACACCGACTATCAATAAAACATTGGCAACAAACCCTTCTCGAGGTGATTATGATCCACACTGGAAATGTGGGAAAAAGCTGCAGAAGATGTTAAAATGTCATTGGCATGATCCTCAAGACTCTGTATCTCTGTAAAATATATAATCCTGAATGTCACATCACCCCTTTTCATTGACTCTTACTTTGTAAAATCTGATTGTGTGTCCCGTGGGGAGAGGGGGAGAGTTGGGGGAGGGTGGGGGTTCTGTATTGTTAACGGGGTGGGTTGAAAGTGGTTCAGTATTTTGGGGGGGGCGGGGGCGGGGGTTGGGACGCTGCAGTCTGGTGTACTTGAGGAGACCCGTCATTTTTACCAGGTGATACGACATCAACCGAGGATGAGGAGGTGAATTTATGAAAAAGGCCCCGGCTTCTATAAGTGAGGGGTCACCGCCACATACATTCAGTCCTCAGACACAGTGGAGGCTCGCGGAAATACTCTGACAGGTAAATTCAGAAGTCAAGCGTTTTAGTTTCCTCTGGTTCTGGTTCATTTGGTATTTTAGCGAGGCTACAACTCTGACTGATCTAATCATAGATATTTACATTGATCAGAGCTCAACCTGTACGTCAGCTACATGAGGCGGCCAAGGACGGAACCGTTTGGACTAGTGATCGACCGATATGGTTTTTTCAGGGCCGATACCGATCATTAGTAGTCAGGAAGGCCGATAGCCGATATTCATCAATTTTTTATTAAAAATTGTTAATTGTTAACAATTTTTTATTTAAAAAATTATTAAATGTTATATTTTAACACTAGAACCACCGAAGCAGTCTCACAGATGGTTAGGGATGTTATTATGTGAATAACTTTCTCCAAACAAAATTTACAGGTCTGCCATTACATTACTTTTCCTAAATATGTATGTTTTATATTTTCTGAAGTCTTTAACATATTAAAATAAAATACATAGGAGTTCTAGTCACTTGTTCCTCAGACCGCCACAGCCGTCCTGCAGACTACCATCATGTACAATAATACACAGTTATTCGTGATTACTTCAGTCCCCCCACCCCCCGCCTCACACACACACACACACACATAGGCAGAGACAAGCAAACAAAATATGAATAAGTTTAACTGAAAAAATTCCACTTCAAGAACTGATTGTTGTGCGAAAACAATTACATCATATCTGGCGGTCTGAGAGACGGCTGCAGCGCTTCGACAGGGTGCTATAAAGTTCGCGGTCCGCCTCTAAAATAAACTATCAAAGACAACTTCACCTAACATTTTTGGGATCTCTCAATCAACACAAAGAGATAAAGTTAAATAACTCGGTAGTTCAGCAGTTATTATTGTCCGACTGTTTTCTGTCAGACGGACGGAGCTTTGCTGCTCTGCAGTTACTCCCGTGGTAACACACTATTCTCTATCCTCGTCACGCTTTCATGCAATAAAACTAGACTGAATTTAGTTTGAGTTTTTTTTTTCACACACATACGCTTCGACTATAACGGACTGTTCTCATATCGATGTATTTCAGCAGCTTTGTCTCAAATCATTCAGATGTGTCGGGAGCTACTACGAGCCAGCAGAGCTGCCGCTGATGTTTATTACATTTTTACGGTATTCTGCTCATAGTAACGTTACTAGTAGTTGTGACATACAGAGGACTGGGATGTTTATTACAATTTCAGGAGTTTCCAACGTACCTTTGACACATTCGTCCACACTGGAGCTTCTCCACACGAGAAAATTTATCTCTCCGCCGTGTTTGAGGACCTTGCAAACAGTTTCAGCTTCTGATTGGCTTTGTGTCTATGTGCTTGGATTGCGTAATCAAGATGGCGCTGTGAGCGGGGCAGTGCTGGAGACAGAGAAGCGCAGCTGCATCCGAGCCAAAATAATTTAGTTTTAAATCGGCCCGTTGGATTAAAAAAGGCCGATGCCGATCTACGTAAAAATGCCAAATATCGGCGCCAATAATCGGTCCGGCTGATAATCGGTCGATCCCTAGTTTGGACCCAAAAAGCTGGGACCGCGGGCCGGGAGAGCCCAGTCCACAAATGTCCCGGTGGAGAGAGGTGGTCCAACTGCATAAGCGCGCCGCAACATTGACGACCCTGTGAATGCGTTCATGTACTTGATGGACCAGGTGATACAGCACACCTGTACCTGTACGGTGGCGGAGCCGCGCCGTTGGAGAGGAGGGCTGGGAATGGAGTCATGTGTGCGTGAGGGGGAGCACGCAGCGTTAATCCGTTTTTCCAAAATGATTTAAATATCTGTGACATCTGAAGTCTGTTGTTTTGTATTGTAAATAGTCTGTCATTCGATTGATGTTGTTGTCATGTTTGTGTTAACATACAGCTCCTACAGTTTGTTAATGAACGTACCGATGTATTTATCTGTGTGGCTGAGAGAGAGAGAGAGAGCGCGCGCAGCGTTCTACCACGTAGAAAAAAAGCTCGCAAAAATATACATTTTAAACACTTATTTTGACAAGTGTCTATCATTATTATTTCAGAAATATTCAGGAATGAGCCACGTTACAACTATTATAAATGACATGTTAGTCACTGACGCTGTTGCAGCGATGGGGTGAAAATTACCCTCTGTGGTTCTAGAAGTTTGGAATCTTGGCGGTTCTAATGTTTACTATTCTGTTGTGTATTTTTATGAGGTTATTTACCAAAAGGATCCATTTTGCTGTGGAGTAGATTCAGTGATGGACAAAACTGAAGACCGACGAATGCAAAAGTCCACCTGTCCATCGCTGGGTTAGACGCATTTGTAGTTATGACTTCCGGCAAACGACGTGCACCCAAAACAGGGCCACTTTCTGATATATAATATATATCTAATAATAAACTTTGTTTCTAAAGTTCTAAATAAACTTTGTTTCTAAGTTATTTAGATATGTTTGCCTTGGTGACACATGACAAATGTGCAGAAATCATAAAAAAAAAAAGTTGATGGTGGATTTTGTGTCCCTCGCCACTGGCGACAAGGCAGAAAAAAACGGTCGAAATCGTTAAATTTGGGTCGCATTTGGTGACCAGTTGGTCGCGATTTTATGCCCTGTGTGTGTGTGTGTTTTTTTTTAATGTTTTTTATGTTTTTTATGTGATTTTATGTTGCAGACTAAACGGTCTGCCACTTTGACAATTATTAAAGTATGAAGCCACCTTGAGCTGTTGCAGCTGTTTATCGTGGCATTTGGACCTCAGTCTGCACGTTCTGATGAGACTGACCTGTCTTTCAGAGAGGCACTTAGACATTTTTGTTCATTTACAATCGTGAAAGGCAGTATTGATCAGTGAGTCGTATTGTCCCTGGTCTGTTCAGTTAGTCAGGGACTCTCTGAGATGGTTAGAAAGCTGCTCATCTGGACCCTGACAGAAGGCTGCCAGCTCCAGCTGGATTTGGTCTTTGTGGAAACCCTCATGCAGGTTGGTAGAGCTGGAGCCTTTTCCAGCCAGTTTTATCTCTTTATGGAAATATCAGGTTTGGTAGGTTCTTTCACTTGCTTTTATTAAAACTAAAATGTTTCCAGACAGACTGTGTTCACTGAAAATCCATCCAATAAATCTTCTGTCCAGACTACAGGTCCTTTTTTCCCCCTCTTTACTCATCTCAGAATATAAAAATGCATCGTGGAGCAGGACAAGAACTTAATATTGTTCAGTGTGTGAACAGAAGGAAGGTGAAGAGAGCAGGTTCTTCTGGGACGGTGCAGCCAGAACCCTGGAGGAAGCTGGCTCAGCTTTATGTCAACAGGAGATCGGAGGAGGTAGCATGTAAACATCAGAATAAACAAAAACTGTTTATGTAAACAGGGCCGTTGATTTTGACATTGGGACTGGCTTTCAGAGGGACGCGTGGCTCTCTTGAGACGAGAATAGAAACTTCTGGAAACACAGTGTTGGACATGTATCACCTTCATTGTGTAATTTCATGTGTCAGATGTTTAACACTTTTACGTCTTCAGTCCTCAACTGCAGAACATTACTGATCTTACAGAACAGTTGCCAGGGCACTGGGCACGCTCAGTAGGGCGCCGGGCACGCTCAGTGGGGCGCTGGGCACGCTCAGTGGGGAGCTGGGCACGCTCAGTGGAGCGCTGGGCACGCTCAGTGGGGCGCTGGGCACGCTCAGTGGGGCGCTGGGCACGCTCAGTGGGGCGCTGGGCACGCTCAGTGGGGCGCCGGGCACGCTCAGTGGGGCGCTGGGCACGCTCAGTGGGGAGCCGGGCACGCTCAGTGGGGCGCCGGGCACGCTCAGCGGGGCGCCGGGCACGCTCAGCGGGGAGCTGGGCACGCTCAGTGGGGTGCCGGGCACGCTCAGTGGGGCGCTGGGCACGCTCAGTGGGGAGCTGGGCACGCTCAGTGGAGCGCTGGGCACGCTCAGTGGGGCGCTGGGCACGCTCAGTGGGGCGCTGGGCACGCTCAGTGGGGCGCTGGGCACGCTCAGTGGGGCGCTGGGCACGCTCAGTGGAGCGCCGGGCATGCTCAGTAGGGTGCTGGGCACACTCAGTAGGGCGCCGGGCACGCTCAGTGGAGCGCCGGGCATGCTCAGTAGGGTGCTGGGCACGCTCAGTGGGGCGATGCTGGGTGAAGTTCGTTCCCACCAACCTTCTGGTGGGAGTGTGATGGTTCTGGACCACGTGACGTCAAATCAGCATCAGTCCAGATTACCATTTATGAGCAGTTTATTTTAATTAACTAATTTTTAAAAATGTATTTTTTAACCCATTCATTCACTGACAAGATTCTCACTGTAAATGTGCTCAAGTATTACAACTGTGATTTTTTATTCTTTTAATCTGTGTGATTTTAAGTGAGCTGAGTAGTTTAAATGGTAGTGAATAACTGACTCGGGTAAGTTTACGTTGATTGTTGGTTCTGACAATGGGTTTGAATTATTTTCAATAAATCGCCCGTCTTTGGGGTATAAGTTTCTGTCTTTGCGTGCCAGTGCTGACATGCTTGCTGGAGGGGTCGCATGACTGTGGCGTGCATCATGATGACTTCACAGACAAGGAAAAGGAATTGGATTTCCAAAGTACCTAAATGGCCATTCACCGGTCAGAGCTGGTCAGATGTGGATCAATCCCTGAGCTCAGTCTTGGACGGTGCATTTGCTGCTGGTCATGGAGTCTCTCTCACTGCTGGCTGGAGTGTGACTGGAGTCCCACCTTAATTACACATAAATGTGTTGGAGATCAGATGTGGTGAAGGATGAGATGCAGCAGCTGTAGACTTGGAGGAGACGACAGATTTGAGTTGTAGACGACTGTCAACCCTTATTCCAACCAAAAGAGCAGTGGATGCAGTAAAGTTGGAGGTACAAATCTATGTTTTCCTGATAATGTTTTCCTGAAATTAGGGATGCACGATAACTGTTTTTTAAAACCGATACCGATAACCGATAACACACTCATATACCTAAGATCATTACATCAATACTATGAACAAAACCAAAAATAGTTTTGACTTTTTAAATGAACAGATATTTATTTTTTCCAATGAAAAACTATTGACAAGCCTCTCAAACATTTTCATAAAGCTATCAAACAAACCTATTTGATATCTCACATCAACTTAAAAAAGGTTCATTACTGACTGATATAAAAAATAAAGGCTCCTTGAACTGATGGAAATACATGCATCAGAATTACAAACTGGAAAAGATTAACATTTAAAGGATTTTGGTTTGTGGTTCCATTTAAATTACTACCTTTAATTAAAGTAAATGTGGTTCAGTAGTTTTTTTTTTTTTTTTAATCTCATGGAAGCTTTAGATGAGACGAATGAGGGAGAGGGGAGGAGAGACTGCTGCTGGCTTGCGCATGTTAGCATTAGCTTCTGTTAGCTCACATTAGCGCGATTTCAAAACTCCATGGAAGTGATTGTTATGTTGTAGGTGGCTGATCAGGTTTTACGTATTAAAGCTTGTGCTTCCCTCCTCGTAGAATTCACTCGGAGGATTCGTCACAAATAACCACCAAACTATCTTCTTCTGAAACTTTAACGAAGTTCCACGCCGCCATGTTTGTTGTGATCAGCACTGTGCTGCAGGCTGCATTTCAAGGTGTAATGTAAATTCCCACTTTCCCTCGTTTGCTAGTCGTTCTTTCATCCTTTTCTATTTTTTATGTGTAACATGTGGGAGAATACTGCGAATATCAATTAAAGTCAGCAACTACCAAAATTATGACCGAGTTAATGAGTTGTTTTCTGGCATGAGGGGGTATTCTTGATTTTCCTTGTTGAATAATCGTTTTTCTGATTATGCCGACGTCACTTGAACATAACATTTACTGCCGGTCATTCAAAGCTCAGAGGGAACGAGGCACTGCCATCTTAACATATTTCTGTCATCGGGGCTATTCGTCGTGATATCGGAGTTACTGGGATGACGTCATAATTTCCTGTTATCGACCCGATAGTTATCGGCCTGATAGTTATCGACCCGATAGTTATCGGCCTGATAGTTATCGTGCACCCCTACTTGAAATGGCTTCATATTTTAATCTCCATTCAGCAACTGTTGACCTCTGACCTCCCCATGCCAATGAAGAAAGCCAGCAGAAGATGAAGTGCTGAGTCAGATCTGCTGTGGCGTGCGTCTGCGAGCTGGAACGCAGCTGCAGCTGCAGCACAAAAACATCTGGAAGTATTAAAACTGTGATGACTGCAGCAGAAACCCCGGCAGCCAACCACGGCGCCACTTCCTGGAAGCCCTCCGCCAATCAGGGCGGCGGCCAGAAGAGACGGGCGGTCCAGTTAGAGTTTCAGAGGCAGAGGAGGTAAAGGAAAAGAAGATTAGGACACTTTAAAGTTTTTAATAGCAGGAAAGGAAGGGAGGAATATTTTTTAGACACGTCAACATTGAGATCTTCAGGAGTCAAAGCTGAGCTGCCTGGTCATCTCTCTGAGCTGGGAAGAGAAGGAGAGAAAGAGGAGGTAGGAAATGGAAAAGTGCACTTTTCCACTTCTTTCATGTTCTTTCTTTTTCCTTTAAGCTTTAAAATGTGAGAACAGGAGTTAATTTGGCCAGTTCTTTTTCTCTGTTTTCCTTTTGTTCCTTGTTCCTTCGTTGAACCTCCTGGATGCTGGTTCTGATGGTCAGATGACCGTTAAAGAAGAAGAAGACTGTGACCTTCTCTGCTTCTGATTATTCTGATTTACTTTCTGCGTGTGCTGGTGTTGTGCGTCAGCTGCTGTCTTTTAGTGGAAACTAAATTCTTCTTTTTATGACTGCCTAAATCAGTTTAGACATTTTTGTTTTAAGACTTCAACACCAGTGCCATTGTTCATGTTTATGGTTTATGGAGGATTTATGTTGTTTATTTATTGTCTTATTGTCTCTATTTTTTAAGATCTTGCTTTGGCTGTTACTCACACAGCGCCATGGCATGGTTTTTGATTTTATTTAATGTGATATTATTATTATTGTATTATTGGAAAAAAACAACTGGAATAGATTTATGGTGTCATGAAAAAAGAAAATTTCAGATATTTGTTGTTTGTCTTAAGCTTGGAACCAGATATGAGCAGGGGATCAATGACCCGTCATGAGAGGAGGACGTTCTTCTGTTACAGCCACATGACAAAAGTAGAAGACGTGTGTGTACGTACACTCATCCATCTGTCTGCATATGTGTCAGGTTTATGAACACGTAAAAACAACAGGTGTAAAGAGTAATGACATTTGGACCTCTGAGTGGATGATGATTTACATTCTAGTTGGATGTTCTCCAGCCTGGGTCACCTGGTGACAACAGCTGGATCAGAACATTTATGTGGTTCTTGATGAAGCTTTTTGTTATTTTTTTAAACTTGTATGAAGCAGGGATGACAGTCCCAGTACTGACCCAGTATCTGGATGTGAGCTGGAGAATGAAACTGATCAATGAACTTGTTTCTGAATCATAAATGATGTTCAATCATCTAAACATCACGTGTTTAACTGATCTGGAGGTTTTCTTTCCATGTATGTTCAGTTTCAGCTGCTACGCTTTATTCAGTTTATTTAAGTCTGACTATATTTTATTTGAAACGTTGCTGCTTTTGCGCAGTTGTTTGTTTTTTTTTGTGACATTTATATCTGTTATTTTAGAAAATGAAGTTGAGGAAAAGCCTGATCCAAAGTCTTCATCTCTTCCTCCTGAAGAACTTGGTTAATTCATTCAATGATGGTTTACACCAGGGGTGTCAGACTCATTTTCACTGAGGGCCGCATCAGCATCATGGTGGCCCTCCAAGGGCCAGATTGGCAGCATGAATGGAACAAAATGCAATATAAATCAAAATAAATGTAAACTACACCTTGTTAAATAACAGTTTCTGTATTTATTATGTATTCAAGTGTCAAATAATTAACAATTATTATAATTATTATTATAACAATTATTATATTAAACTCTGGGTTTGTGGTTGTAAACCTTCTCTCGCGCGGGTAATGGTTAGAAGCAGAAGTAATTCTTTTTTTTTCTAACTTTAGCGTACTTAGTCCATTTAGCATACTGATAATCGCTTTCTCATCGTTCATGAAACTGCCTTCCTTTTCTTTTCTTGGACATGTTGAGGTTAGTTTGTAGAGGTTTTTCTTAAGTTCGTCAATTCTGAAAATTGTCTTGATGTCTTGCTCATGGTTATATAGGGCCAATTCCAATTCCTCTCTTAACCCTCAATCTCAACCCTCGCCCTTAACCCTCAATTTTTGGCCCTCAATCTTAACCCTCGAAAGGGTTGAGGTAAGTGTGAGGGTTATCTTGTGACTTAGAAATGGGACACCCCTTGAGTGCAGTTACGTCTTCAGACTGAAATGTATCAGAGCCGTGTTGTCTCTGTATTTCCTGAAATGACACAGGGATAACATTGAAAAGAGCGCCGTATATTCTCTAAATAATATTAGCAAATAACACAATAGAGGATACATTATTCAGTCCTCCGTCGCTACACAACAAGGTAAACAAGTAACGTGAAGCCGCCTGGGACCGCCGACGGGACCGGGACCGCTGACGGGACCGGGACGGCGGAACGGGACCACCGACGAGTACAAGTAACGTGAAGCCGACCTGGACCGCTGACGGGACCCGGACCGCTGACGGGACCCGGACCGCTGACGGGACCGGGACCGCCACGGTCGGCGGACCGGTCCCGTCGGCAGTCCGGGTCGGCTTCACGTTACTTTGTTGTGTAGCGACGGAGGACTGAATAATGTACCGGGACCACCGACGAGTACAACGTAAAGCCGACGGGACCGCCGGTCCAGCAGCAAACATCGTAAAGTAAAAAAATAAATGTTACGCAACAACGATGTTAATCCACGAAAAAAGTCTCAAACAAACACAATAAAATGGTTTCGTAACATTTATATCTTTAAGATATACGAAGATACTTACGTTTGTAGCTAGCTTCTGGATAGCCCTTACTTCCAAGGGTGGTGTCGGAAAATCTCAATTTTGAGGGCGATACAGCCCTTAAACTCGTCCCTCAACTTGATGTCCCTTAGAATTGGGACACCACTTGCCCTTAGCGGGAACGCGCATTTTTGAGATTGAGGGTTGAGATTGAGGGTTAAGGGAGGAATTGGAATTCACCCAAAGATTGAGGGCCAAAAATTGAGGGTTAAGGGCGAGGGTTGAGATTAAGGGTTAAGAGAGGAATTGGAATTCACCCATACTGTTATCTTGTGAGTAACGACAAAATGCATTATGGGAGATGTAGTTTATTGTCCATATGTGCTTTAAAGCGCCATAAGCTTATTTTAAGTCTTGAAATATTGGTTCAAAATTTAAGCCAATAATGCACAAGCTCTCGAGGGCCACATAAAATGACGTGGCGGGCCATATTTGGCCCGCGGGCCTTGTGTTTGACACATGTGGTTTACACCAACAGCTGCTGTTCAACTCATGACTCCAAACATTAGTTCACTGTAATTTAGTTTCAGCTCAACTTACACACTTACACATCAGAAACTCCCACTCCTGTAGCAGACCCAGGGTTTCCCGGGGACCCAGGGTTTCCCAGGGTTTCCCAGGGTTTCCCAGTCCCGTGTTGTTCGGTAATCATCTTTCATCTTGCCTGGTTTCTGACCACAAGCGTGAATGCAGTGAAGGATTCTGGGAAAACAACATGACTGGTCAGCACAATCTGAAGTATCGAGGGGGGTTGACAGTGTGACTGTTCCCAGCGTTGATGTCCATCCCTGCAGCACCTGGACGTGTTTTTAGGAAGTTGGTCTGGACAGGAAGTAGGAAGTGGTGTTGGATCTGTCACCCTGGTTCTGCAGGAGATCCTGAATGTGTGTGTGTGCTGTAGTGACTGTGTGGTAGCGTGGTGGTCCTCCACCTGTGCAGGTAACCAGCTGGTCCCTTCCTGACTGGTTTGGTGTTGTTTCATGAAAATGTCTCCTCTGTGATCTGAGCATCTCGTTGCCTCGTTCTGTTGTTGTTCATCAGTTTGGTGCCACGAAATAAAAACTGTTAAAATAAAATAAATGAAACACTGCATCCTGAAGACACGTTTGTGTGTCGCTGGAAGAAGCTTGTTGATTCCAGTCCTCCTCTCTGTTTTCCAGGTCGCCCAGACAGACGTAAGCCGGAGCATCGTCACAGGTAGGACCTTCTCGTCCTCTTGGTCTCTCCTGGTACTTTGATGAAGATGAGCAGCTGTTTCTCTGCTAATATCCGTCCGATGTGTCTCTGCTGTGAGGCCAGTTTGAGCTTGAGTGGTTGTGATGTTTTAAAACGCGTTAAATGTTTGTGACGCGTTAAAACCTGCACCCGTTTTTGTCTGAAAACATAGAAGGTCCTGCAGAGGCTCCCTGAGGTGCCTCTACAGACTGGTGGCGTCACCTCTGATGATGCCAACGCACCAACCCGTCCTGCTGCTGTCTGGATGTAATTTGCGGTGTGCGTGTGTGGAAAATGCTGATTAACTGTGCGTCTATACAAAGCGAGGGGGAGGGGGGAGGGGGGGAGGGGGGGGGGGGGGGCTGTTGTTGACCCTGAGAGACTCATTATCTGAGGGTTGAAACAAAAACCAGAAACAGTTGGACTCCTTTTAGTCTAGTTTGATCTGATCATATACAGCCAAGTATAAATCCCATTAAAAGATTTCCTAAACTGGAACCATCCTGATTTTTATGGCCAGGGGACCCCACCAGACGTACCAATGGACTAAACAATATTCTGCCTTGTGAAATGCATCTGCTACCTCTACCATTCACAGCCTTTTCCACCGGTACAGAACGTACCGATCCAATAACAACATGGTAGGAGGGGGTTTCATGCACAGTCTCATACAGGAGCATTAAAGAGCTGCTATTCAAAACAACTAAGATAGTTGCAGAATCACTGAAGACACCTTGGACCACAGGTCCATGACCTCAAAACCAACAACTCCCAGTCTTCCTGCTCCACGGTGCACCACTTCAGTTGTCTTTGGTTGTCTTTGGTCATCTTCTGCTGTCTTTGGTCGTCTTCGCTCGTCTTTGGTCATCTTCGGTTGTCTTTGGTTGTCTTCGCTTGTCTTCAGCCGTCTTTGGTCGTCTTTGGCTGTCTTTGGTCATCTTCTGTCATCTTCGCTTGTCATGGGTTGTCTTGGGTTGTCTTTGGTCATCTTTGGTTGTGTTTGGTTGTTTTCGCTCGTCTTTGGTCATCTTCGCTTGTCTTTGGTCGTCTTCGCTCGTCTTTGGCCGTCTTCGCTTGTCTGTGCTTGTCTTTGGTCGTTTTTGGTCATCTTTGGTCGTTGCTGGTCCAGTGGTGGCCCTGCCTGCATCACATGCTTCATTTCTCTGTTTTAAGGAGTCCAGAGGCAGTTTCCTCTGTAGATGTTGGTGTTGTCCCCTGGAGTTGAGTCCAGACCAGTTTTTTCATATCAAAGAGGAAGAGAAGTATGATTCCTGCCCAGGGAAAGGCTGTTCATATAATGATGAAAACAAAAATTGATGTAACAGATCATAGATATAAAACCATCCGCTCCTGATCAGCAGATATGGGCAAAATAAAATCTAGAAAAGAAAACGGGCTGGTGAGGAGTAAGACAAATGTTCCTCTCTTCAGCTGAATTGTTCAGAATAAACTAAGCGTATCTTTTCTTTCCATCAGTGATTGTTTTCCTCTGCTGTCCTCGTCACACGTGATGACTGAACATTGTTTTTATTCCACTCCATAATTTAGCGTCGCTACAGCAGGCTCTTTGTGCTGCTGCTTTCAGTGTCAACAGGATTTTTACCAACTTCACGACACGTTGGGCTGTTGTTCTTCATAACAAGTCAAACCCCATTTGCGGACCAGTTGTTGTTTCATCTTCGTCTTCTCCCGCCGTGGCCTCTCATGTTCAAGGTTTTTGTTTGACTTGCAAAGCTCACACAAATCAGCAGCAACATCCTCATGTCATAAACACAAAGGCAAACTGGGGTTTTAGTGGGAGCTCGATTTAGCAATGCAGTTTAAAGACAAACCTGGGATCATCCTGTTGATCAGTTTAATACACAGTTAATAGCAGACGTTTCCCTGCAGTTTAAAAAGTGGAGCCTTGAACAGCATTGGAGGATGTTTTGGCTTTAGAAGCTTCTGATCGGCCCACTGACGGCGTTTTAGTAAACTGGAGGCCTTCAAGCACGAGTTCCTGTTTTGATGAGGAAATCAAAACAAAATGACCAGGACAGTCAAAGACTGATGGACCTCCACTAGTCTGGTTCATCCCTGCGGACAGTTTCTCAAAGGGCCTTCGTTCATCTTTTTAAACAGTAATAGAAAACGATTCAGCGCCACGGTGCTACGTGACGACCGTACCACTCAGGAAGGAGATGCTTTGGTTCAGAGTTCACAAACAAACCCCTGAACAGCAACAGAAGACCTCCTGAAGGTACTGAAACAGGTGAGACAGTATCTTTATCTGCAGCAGACCGACTCTGGCAGAAGGCCACTGCTCCAAAACCACAATAAAAATTCACAGGTTAGTGGCAGCGTCGTATGGGGACAAAGGATTATTTTTTGGAGATATGTTTGATGAGAACTGACATGTTTGGATGATAATGACCATGGCGTCAGAAGACCATCCCCACTGTGAAGTACGGCGGTGGCAGCATCATGATGAGGGGCTGTGGATCTACTGAAGCAGCATCTTAAGACATCAGGGTCCGAAATGAACAGAAAATTACCCCCATTTTGTTGCCATGGTAACCATTGACTGATTTTGAAAATTAAAAATGAAATGGGGGTCATTTTCTGTTCTTTGTTTTGCTTTATTTTACTTCAAAACAAGGAAGCGGATGGCTGTGACGTG
The DNA here is from genome assembly GCA_018398805.1 of Hirundichthys speculiger. Classification (NCBI taxonomy): domain Eukaryota; kingdom Metazoa; phylum Chordata; class Actinopteri; order Beloniformes; family Exocoetidae; genus Hirundichthys; species Hirundichthys speculiger. The sequence goes on along the minus strand of JAGFBZ010000740.1, from coordinate 76,719 downwards.
CACGCACACATGGAGTTAAAGACTGGGATGGATGAGTTATTAGAGGGACCATCTCAAAGACCTGGACCAGCAGCTCCACCAGTTCAGCAGCTAATACGCAGCAAAACCTCAGCAACGCGCTATGATGTGGAGCTATTATCATCATCTTATTATGTGGACAGTAAAATAGAATTAAAAAGGAAACGTTTTTTCTGCTCTACTGTGCAGAAACACTCATCTTTGACTGTTTCTAATGCTGCTTTTCTGAGCTCTGACGATCTCTAGCTGCTCTCACCACAATGTCAAAAAGACATTTACAGTTGTTTTATTTTGCATCAGTCCTGACCTGAACTGCTGTGTCATCAGTCGCACCCAGAAATGATGTAATGGAGCAAAAGGAAAAGCTTTAATGGCATTTCTCTAAACACAGAGCGACTGCAGCAGAGAGCAGGTTTTTAGTCACTGGACCGTCCAGCTGTGTTTTGGATGCCCTGTTTTAAAAATGTTCACATTTTTAACTGGACAGCCTAAAAGAATGTTTAACTCTGACTTTCATCCAGGAGGCGCGACCACTGAGTGTATATGACAGGAGCGTGTTGCTGTATAACAGGAAGGGTTTTAGGACCCTGCAGCTGAGACCTCTGGAGCAGCCGGAGGCACTAATTTCTTTTTTTAGCATTGAACTGATGACATACTTCATTTTTTTTGACTGATACATCTGGAATCACAGCAGCTGTTCTTGGCAATTGCTGGTCTGTGCTATTTTTTAATGAATTTATTTATTTATTTTCATTGTTCTCTTACTTATTTTCATCAAATTATTCTCAATGTGCGTGCAGCATCTGCCCAGTTTGTTTTGGGCACCTGTATTTCAACCTGTTTGTGTTAAGGATAGCTCCCCACCCCCGTCTTCTCTACCTGTCCCTCACATACCATATTTCCTCTCTCCGGGCCTTAGATGAAACCTAAATGAAGCCAGCCCATCTCTGAGGGCAAGTATCCGGTCAGGTGACCTGTAGGTTTGTACAGAGAGCTTTTGGAAGCTTCTTTTCGCTCCAACTGCACGGCGCTCCACAGCTGTGTGGCTGAACTCCTCCCGCCTGAAGCAGCCGCAGGTGAAGACGAGGCCAGTCGCGGAGCTCCACCCTGGGACCCTCTCGCTCCACGGTGGAGCTCCACGACTGGCCTTCATGCGCTCGGACCAGCAGTGGTCGGCTCGGCTGATGGGCCGAGCCATGAAATAACTGTTGTTGTTAGACGGCTAAGCTAGCTCCATCCTCAGACCAGATCAGCAATATTTGAAGTTTCAGGGTCAAAATGAAAGAAACATTATAATACACTATGTCTTTATATTCTCAAAATGTGTTTGGACAAGGACAGAATCCATGTGAACTCTGGCCCTTAAATCCAAAGAAAACCCTCACAAATGACCAGGGAGTTGCACCAACATCTCTGACACTTGAAACAAATCTAAATACCCTCATTAGGAGTTTAGTGCAGCAGCTTTTTAGATGGACAGTGAACGGAGGGAAGCTGGAATGAGGACATCAAGGGTGTTTTTCCACTGGTGTTTGAAGGAAAGCAGTGAGCTTGGACGTGTATGTTTGGGCTGAGTCCGGGTGAGTCACTTGTGTCTGTTCGTACTTAGCATTTAGCTGCTCTGTGACGGTCGAAGAGGAGCGAAAGACTTGAAGACAAAGAACAGGGTGAGACGAGGAGATACAGAAACATCTGTCCTGCTGTGGGCTGGGTGAGTCTGGCTCTGACTCCTAACCTGTCTGGCAACAGGAAGAGCTCTGCCTCTGGTTCTGGTTCTGGTTCTGGTTTCCCTCTGGTCTTAGCACCTCCTGAAATATCCTTGAGTCATTTGGACAAACTGCTGACAGTCTGAAGTCTGACCCAGAGCAGCTCTTTTTCCTGGAGTTTAGCAGAATATTCTCGTTTGTGTATCGTGTGTTTGTTTGTGCTGATATTTTCTCTCTGTCTCTAAGTTACAGACCTCTTCTCAGCGGCCATAGTTGAAAATCAGGATTTATTTTGAGACTGTTTTTATGAAACTTCAGCTGCTGAAAGTGATTTTGTGTTACGACTGGTGTGCATGTTGACAGATGTGAATAATCGGAGTATGAATGGAGAATGTAAATTTTCCTTTTAAAAGTGAAACCGGACCTTCTGATCTCTGGGAGTCTCGGGCTGCTGCGTCATATGTGTCTGAACGATGCACAACTTTGTTCCCACCTGGCGTTGCCATGGCAGTCAGGCCCCCTTCGCTCTCTTTTCTGTCTCACGCCTGAGTTTACATACACATGGTGAGGATTAAAACCAGGCATCACAGTCTCTGGTCTCACTGGTGCTTGGAAAATGTAGTTGCTCCGCCTCAAAAAATGGTCCCATAGATGAACAGATGGGCCAGTTTTCAGCTGATCACCTGATCACTTAGATAATCTTATTGACACCAGACACTTGAGCATTATCAGGACTAACGATCACATCTTCAAGCTTGAAGCTGAGCCCTGCCTCTGGGATCGTTGTGGGGTGCTAACTGGGTTCAAATCAGTCTTAATCATCCGGCTTGAGTTTATTATTAATTATTATTAGTTATTAGTTAAAGGTCTCATTCCATCATATTCTCATTACCTCCACCAGGGAGGTTATGTTTTTGCCTGCGTTTATCTGTCCTGTGTACAAGATACAGTGGAGGAAATAAGTATTTGATCCCCCCTGATTTTGGCAGTTGTCATACTAAGAAATAAATGAACAGTCTCAGATTTTTGTGGCAGATATATTTTAACAGTTATAGAAAGAATATTGAAAAAATAATTGAGAAAATTACATGAAATGAAAAATAAAAATTAATTTGCAAGTCATTGAGGGAAATACGTATTTGATCCCCGAGCAACCTTGACCAGTGTTGGCTCCCACAGACCACTGGCATTCTCCTAATCTCAATGAAGTAATTACCTGCATGAGAGACACCTGTTCCAAATAGTCACCTGTATAAAAAGCCATCTGCCCACAGACTCAGTAATACTCCACCATCTCCACCATGGGCAAGACTAAAGAGCTGTCAAAAGATGTCAGGGACAAAGTTGTTGAACTCCACAAGGCTGGAATGGGCTACAAAACCATAAGAAGCTGAATGAGAAGGTGACAACTGTTGGTGCAATTATTCTGAAGTGGAAGAAGTACAACATGACTGTTAATCGACCTAGGCTGGGGGCTCCATGGAAGATATCACCTCGTGGGGTCTCAGTGATCATGAGAAAGGTTAGAGATCAGCCAAGAACTACACGGGAGGAGCTGGTTAATGATCTCAAGGCAGCTGGGACCACAGTCACCAAGAAAACTATTGGTAATACACTGAGATGCAGTGGTTTAAAATCCTGCAGTGGTCCAAGGTCCCTCTGCTCAAGAAGGCTCACGTCCAGGCCCGACTCAGGTTTGACAACGAACATATTAATGACTCAGAAAGAGACTGGGAGAAGGTGCTGTGGTCAGGTGAGACTAAAACTGAGCTCTTTGGCCTCAACTCAACTCAACTCAACGTGTTTGGAGGAAGAGAAATGCTGAATATGACCCCAAAAACACCATCCCTACTGTCAAGCATGGTGGTGGAAGCCTTATGCTTTGGGGGTGTTTCTCTTCTAAGGGGACAGGTCGACTTCTTCACCGCATCGATGGGAAGATGAACGGGGCCATGTACCGCAGAATCTTAGGTGACAACCTCCTTGCCTCCACAAGGACATTGTAAATGGGTCGTGGATGGGTCTTCCAAGCATGACAACGACCCAAACATCCAGCCAAGGAAACAAAGGAGTGGCTCCATAAGAAGCACATCAAGGTCATGGAATGGCCTAGCCAGTCTCCTGACCTTAATCCTATTAAACATCTATGGAGAGAGCTGAAGCTGAGAGTTTCCAAGTGCAAGCCTCAAAACCTTCAGGATCTGGAGATGATCTGCAGAGAGGAGTGGACGAAAATTACTCCTGATGTGTTTAAACCTAGTAAGCAACTACAAGAAACGTCTGACAGCTGTGCTGCCAACAAGGGTTTTGTCACCAAGTATTAGATCATGTTTTGCTAGGGGATCAAATACTTATTTCCCTCAATGACTTACAAATTAATTTTTATTTTTCATTTCATGTAATTTTCTCAATTTTTTTCAATATTCTTTCTATAACTGTTAAAATAAAGCTGCCATAGAAGTCTGAGACTTTTCATTTATTTCATAGTATGACAACTGCCAAAATCAGCGGGGGATCAAATACTTCATTTCCTCCAATGTAACTCAAAAATTTATGGATGGATTTTGATGAAATTTTCAGGAGTTGTCAGAAATGTGAAAAGGAAGAACTGATTTAATTTGTGCTGTGATCCAGAAGAAATCCTGGATTCTGGATCACTTTCAAATGTTCGATAACATTGTGGTCAATGGGGCCGAAAATGTTGTTTCTCAATATCTCCGTTAATTATTGCCCAAAACTCATGACATTTGACTCAGGGATTGACAATGGGAACCTCTATCAAATTTCAAAGGCTGATCTGGATCTGATCCGGATCTGATCCAGAACGCGGATTTTATAGTAATCTGTAAATCGCTATATGGAGGAATTGTTGCACTTGGTGGAGATCTGCGCTCTCTGAATGCTTTTCTAGTTGATTTTGTGTGGTCTCTAGTCTGAAATAATGTCCTGAGAGTTGGTTTTAAATGAAAAATATGCTACAGCTGTCTTGTTTCAAGCTGTTTTGAATTTGAATAGTCACTTTGATGATCAGAACACACCAGTAAAGTTGAGTTATACTCCACTGGTGGTGTTCAGAAAATAAACTCCAGCCATTTCTTCCGTAGATCCTCTTTCTGAGGCGAGACATGCAATGTAGACTTGCAGCCATGAACTTTCTCTGCCATGTTTTTGAATAGTTAGCTCCTCTTTGTTTGCTCGTTGATCAGCTCTGCTCCCTGCAGACAGACTGCAGCTGAAATGTTTTTCTGGGGGCGGAGCTAATGTTCAACGTGACGTAGGCTGGTACGGCTTCTCTGATCCGTTCGTGTTTCTGGCTGTTTTCTATCACAGACTACAGGGGTAGAAGAGACTTTTAAAGTTGAGCATGTAAGTGCAACTTGAACTGAACTATGGTAATAAAAAAAAAAAAGAAGAATTAAAAGGTTTGTTGTGGAAGGAGACCCACAACAAACCACTGCTTTTGAAAGCAGATCGTGTGTCAAATTAGGATTTTTCCTGATATGAACTCGAGTCGTTGTTCACTCTGAAGCAGCCGGGCTGCAGTTCATCACCTCTTTGTGAACTAAAAGCTGTGACAGAGAACAGGACGTTGGTTTGGTGCGACTGAGGCCGTTTCCTTTGGGATTTATCGTTTCATGCGATCACAAAGCACCTTAGAGCATGGCAGTGAAGCTTCAACTGAAGCAGGTGAATCAAACAATGGAAAAGGTGTTGTGTGCTGGGACGTTGGATCTGAGAGGTTCAGCAGCTGCTCAGGTGACACCATGTGACCTGTGGTTTTGTCTCTCCTCTCTGCAGCCAGGGTCCCCTCTCATCCATCAGAGCAGCCATCAAGAGAAGTGAGTATTCATCCTCCACCTCCTCCGCTGAATGTTTGTGAACCACAAACGCTCTAAAAAAGAAAGGAGTCGTGTTCAAGCAAGTACTAACAGGTCCCATGACCCCCCCGAGTTCAGTCGGACTGTTTTAGAGTCTAAACTCCTGTAACTGTTACAACAGAGCTTCATATAAATATCCAGCTGTGGCCTGGAAAAGTTTGCTTTTAAAAGTGGAAAATATGCATTTTGACCTTTTGTGAGGTTGTAAAACTGAGCATGGCAAGAAAGAGGGTACCACCCCAAACTGGACCGTCTCCAGACTTAACAGACTTATTTCTAGCCCGCTTTCCTTTAGGTTTCACTCATGTGGCACATGTTTCCAATCCCCAACACCACGCATGAACAGTTGAGAAGAATTACTGAAGCTGCTGCCAGCTGGATACCATCCTGCAGTTTCAGAGTCAGGAAAACAGGTTTCCTCGCATACCTGAACCACTCAGTCTCCCGTCTTCCAGCTCTGGTATTTTATGTGTCAACCTGGGATTTTCCAGCTGGGAAAAGAAGAGAAATCAGCTTTAGTTAAATACAGCGACTGTAAGTGTTTACATGAGAAATGTAGAGGTGAACCTTGGGAGCCTGTTTACGTCATAATCTGACATTAAAACATTTACAACAGAGGCCAAACTGCAGCTATAATGTTGCTCCTAATGAGCATCGGTGGTGGTGAGGGTTGTTACCGGAGATCAATGAAGCCGTCTGTAATTATATAGAGCATGATGCAATATAGACGTGTAGGACACCAAACAAATGTGGGGAGAAACTCAGACGACAGAGACTGCAGCGGTGAGGCTCATCACTCTGATAGGACTCCACGCCTCCATGTCAGCTCAGTCTGTGTGGAAAAACAAAATCATTTCTGCTGTCGAGCCCTTGAGCAAACGCACACAGATTTTTCCACAGATAGGAGCACACACACACACACACTGCAGAGGTGTACTGATGCACAAATATAAAACACATTAACGTATCTGTCACATAAAACCAGTTTCATAGTTTTTTGTTTGCTGGAAACTTAAATCTAAATGTGTAAACGTCCATGTAAACGTTCCTCCAGACTGTTAGATGATGAACCATCAGTCCTGGTTCACCAGGTGGTGAGATGCTCCACATTTATACTTTCACCAACAGTCAGATCCTGTCAGGTGTGAAACCTAAAGGAAAGAGCAAAGTCACGTCATCGTCACTTATTTATAATATATTATAACTGTTTCTTTAATTACAGGATCATTTATTAATACTTTCATGCAATCAGAGAGATTCGCCAGATTTTATTTTGAACAATTACAACTTTTAGACATGAAATTACGACTGTGTTGTAAAATTGTGAATTTCAGATAACTGCAACTTTGTGTCCTAAAAAAATGAAATAAAATCTGACATTCTACAGAATTTACAAAATCAGAAATTACTGAATTTTTGCTGTAAAATTGTGAATTTGCAGTGTTTCTGCTTTTTTCAGATTTTTTTTCTGGTCAAAAGGTTTCTCATTTTACAAAATTGGGATTTTTTAACATTAAATCTGAAACTTAATGTCCCTTTAAGATTTGTAAAATCTCAACTTTTCAACTTATTACACCTTTTTGTTATAAAATGACTTAGAAAATGCTTTTTCACATAAAATTAAAAAAAAAATGCTAAAGTTTTTACATAAAATCTTAAATTTCATAAAATCACAACTTTCTGTCATAAAGTTATAAAATGTACAAAGTTGTGGCTTTTTTTAATTTTTTTTTTTTTTTTTTTTTACTAAAATTCCAAACTTTTAGTTGTTAAAACTGCATGTCTTGTAGAGCTACTGTTGTTTTTTTCTTTTCTTTTCATTTCTTAATTGACACATTTTTGTTGTAAAATCAGGACCATTTTCCTGATAACTTGATAACTTGTTTTCTTGAGGAGGTGACTGTGATACGGCAGAGAGGCCTTGTAATCTCTTTTTGAACCACAGCTGCAATAATGAAAGCGAATGCTGACTTTAAAGATCATCTCAGTGCTGGTCTGCTGTCGTACTTGATTTAACGTTATGCTGTTTTTTCTGTTCGTCAGCCTCCTCCAGACCAACATCCCTCTCAGAGACGCCCAGAGACAGAGACAGAGACAGAGACCGAGACAGAGACAGGAGGTGAAGTATTCTCTCAGATGAAACCAGCGTGCACCAGTGCACGGTGGGTTCTTCTGTTTTCTGGTCCTCTTTTCAGCTCAGATGAAGACGGGACGGTTTAATCAACAAGCAAGCGTGAGCTTTAGTGTTTGCAGGAAACGAGCGTCACAGGAGGACTGAACTGTTGTGAGCAGCTTCACATCACGTCCTCCAGTCCCTGACATGTCTGCTGAGTCCTTCATTTATAAATGACGTGAAGCTTGTTAGCATGAACTGGATACCTGCTCATGTGGGTTCAAGTCAGCTGTTTACTCTCTGTTATACTCATTTATCATTAAACACATCAGAGATGAGATGGAAAGTCTAGTTTTTCTCAAGATAGTTTTCTGAATGCAACAGCTTTCAACACCCACACATCAGTATCAAGGATATAATTCTTAGTAGTCAGCGCTACTATCCAGGAGGAAACAGCAGGCCTCCATGAGTACATCAAGAAGATGGTCCCCACTGATGATCTACTCAGACAACTGAAACCCAGCATGGAGGAGGAACCAGGGAAGTTGGTATTGGTAACTTTATTATCATGGGGTTATTATGGATGGGTAAGTATGGTGAGTGGACTGGAGGTCCCAGGGTCAAGATGGGACATTAGAGGACACCAGTGGTGGTGGATGAGACCGTCCCAGGAAGTAGGAACACGAGAAGCTCGAGACATCCAAGAGATGGAGGAAGAGCTGGAAAAGATGTAGCAGCAGTGGTGCCAATGGTGATCGGGGCGCTGGGAGCTGTAACCCCCAAGATGGACCGGTGGCTCCAGCAGATACCAGGAACAACATTTGAGAGCCCTGTCCAGAAGAGGGAATACTGGGAACAGCTAAGATCCTGGAGAACCTGCTGGCTCCCAGACCTCTAGAGGACCTGAGCTAGAAGTAGACAACACACTGCCCGGGTGGACAAGAGGAAGAATAATAAAAAAGAATTACACACACACACACACACCAGCTACTTTATCAGGTCCACCTTGCTAGTACCGGGTTGGACCCTCCTTTTTTCCTTCAGAACTGTCTTAATCCTTCATGTCATAGATTCAACGAGGTTCTGGAAACATTCCTCAGAGAGTTTAGTCCATATTGACATGACAGCATCACCAGTTTTAAGTAATAAACTTGATACTTACTATATTAAGTCAGCATGCTTTATGGACATTTTTAATTTGCTGAATTTTTTTTCAGTCCACTGAAATCTTCAACCGTTTGTCACAAACATAATCATATATGTACGGGTTGTTTTGGTTGTTACGTCTTACATCAGCGTAACGTTTTAATTGTTTGATTTATTCATTTTCAGTCTGAGCTGTGATTCGCTGGCGTGCGCACCGCTCTGGATGACTCCTACATTTGTGCATTTGTTTCTGACTTCCTGTTGTTGTGATGTGTTGCCAGGCGACCAGAGATCACTGTCCTGTCAGCAGAGCCGCTGGCCTCCACATCCTGGTTTCCTGGGGCTGCTGGAGGGTTCCCACCCCCCCCTCCTCCTGCTGCACAGATCTGGGGATCCACAATCCCTCCGTCCATACAGGTGAGGTCTTATCGTCTCTTCTTGATTCAGTAACGCTTCATTAAACTCCAGCAGGTCATTTGTCCTGTTGCATCATAGAAGAGACACGAGTACATGTCGTGTTTTTAGCCTTGCAGTAACTGATGATGACATCACAGGCTGCGTTGGCAGGTAACACGGGTGTAGAAAACATGGCCTGGAACTCACACCTAACAGTGTAACAACCAGGGTGCAGTAACAGTAACGTGTCCATGTTTATGACAAGCCCTGCAGTCCCACCTACGTTACTCTTACCACTCCGTCTGCCGTCGGTCTGCACATGCAGTCTGAAACCATGTAACTCTGCTGGAGGGTAAAACACGTTACACCGACATCCCTGCTGGATGCTCCTCCCAGGCTGCTCCGTTTTATTCACCAGCATCCTCCCATTCCCAGTGATGATCAGTGGTATCAACCTCCTCGTCTCCTAGCTTCTACCCTTCATCCTCCATGTGTCCTTGGTTGCATCATGTTTAAGTTTAAGAGTGCTGGGCCATGTAATGTTTTGTTTTGACTGTTAACAGGAAGTTAGTTGAAAGTGGTGATTGGTGTTTTCTCTCTTGGCATCGTGGAGCATTGACCCATGGAAGATTGACAGTGTTGGAACAGAAGCTCCGCCCCTTACAACAGTTGACAAACCAATTAGTTCTGTGAAGGGTTGAAAATAATTAGCCACCCTAAAATAGTGCTTTTTTTTACCTGGTCTAGTAAGAGTCACCCTGAGAGGGTGACTTTATTTCTTACATGAAATTAACTCCTGCTGGTTGACTGTTTTTTAAAGAAAAGAAAAATGCCTGTTCGGTGTGTTTTTGAATATCTGGAGTCGCTGGAAGTTGGAGAGTTTCATGTAATTTCTTTCATGTGTTGCTCTTTCTCTTCATCTTCAGCCTCCTCCTTCCTACGAGGAAGTGATCAGAGAGAAAACACAGGGGCAGGTTCAGCTCCCCTCCTCCTCCTCTTCCTCCTCTTCCTCAGCCCCCTCGCGTCCAGTTTCTACAACAACCATCGCCACACAGACGGACCCAGGGCCCGACCCCGATCCTCTGGTCTCACAAGGTGAGACGACACCAGTTTGAATGATTTCTTTTTTTTCCAAGTAAATGGATGAAAAGAGAGAGATGATTTCTGTCTGTCTTCCCAGTAAAAAGACCAGCTAGACCACCTCGGCCACCTCTCCTGCCCTCCCCAAAATCATCGAGCGCCTGTTGAGGTCGACTCCACCACCAACCGGTCCACGTTCACCTCCCTGGACGCACCAGCACGTCCCGACAGGCTCACGCAGCCCTCAGCTAGCACGCAGCCCTCAGCTAGCACGCAGCCCTCAGCTAGCACGCAGCCCTCAGCTAGCACGCAGTGCTGCCATCTCTTCACTGATCTGTGTTCGCCCTCCATCTCAAACGCTGGTGCCCAGACGGACCTGTGGGATCAGCCTTCAGCTGTTGATGCACCTCCTTCCGTCCCCGTCCCCATCAGTTCACAACGTCCGAGGCCACGCCCCCGTACCAAGCTGGGTGTCCATCCGGTTGGCATTGACGTTAAAGTTCAGACTTTGGTGAAGCTGCGGGAGGACGGCTTGGCCACGCTAGCGGCCCGTGCCGGAGGTGAAAGCACCGGCCAGGAGCTCAGCCAGGGGAAGTATCTTCAGGAGCTCCTCGAGGCGTTCAGCTCAGACGACTGGGGTTTCCCTGACCAGCGCAGCGACAACAGCGAGCACAGCCAATCGGAGAGCGAGGAGGAAGAGGACGGGGAGGACATGGCGACTCTGAAAGCAAGGATACAAGCGTTCGAACATCAGCAGCAGGCGGACGAGGGGAGCTGTGGGGATGGGAACAGGCGAAGCGGGACTGAAAAAAGACCTGAACCTCGACCACGCCCTCGTCTCCAGGGGCAACCAACCAAATCTGTCCCTCCAGTCATTGCTCCAAAACCCAAAAACTTCTCAGCTGGTCTCAAACCGTCCAATAAAGTGTTCTGGGAAGAAGGAGGTTTGACAGCAGCGGCACCAGACCCCAGTAGTTCTGACACAACCGAAACATCTGCCGAGGTATTGGACCTTAAACTTCAACCGGATGCAGAGACATCAACCTCCTGCGGTACGAAATCTCCAGGTTTAGACCCCCAACCCAGCAAAGCCCTCGAAAAACCCTCCATAACACCGAAACCCAAGCTCATTCCTGAAGCCACCCCCTCGGGTACGACGGTCCCTGTTCCGGCCCCGAGACCTCCCCCACCCAAGCTCACGCCCTCTCCCACTGGCACCCCCTCCCCACCCAATCCCGGACGGCCACCCAGACCTCCAGTTGCCCCCAGGGTGAGTGTGGGAGATAAGAGCTTCGTGGAGGTCAGCAGTGGAGCACAGACAGACAGTCCGTCTGAAAGTGATGCAGCAGCCCAAACTGGTGAGTGTTGTTCCAGACCAGTTTCTGAGAAGCATGGTCCGACACAAACATGACATACTTGATACTGCAGGGATCCACTCTTCTCCTGGACCCGTTTTGGTGGCATCAGTAGTGGGGGAAGTGATTAGTAATATGTAAATCCAACACAGCTTCACAGTGATCGGTCCTCATACGTCTCCACATAATCCCCAAACCCCCAACACCGTTGGAGCTGGTCACTAAGAGGAAACGTATGTCTTCAGGATCTGAGACTTGTTCCACAACCTGCATGGATCTGAATCCCGTTTTTAAAAGTTAAACCTGGATTTGGAAGTGGATGGGTTAAGTACACCTGGTTGGTGACGAGGATCGATGCATGATGAGTCAAACCACATTACATTAAGCTGCACAGTTGGTCCTAATTCTCGCCTTTCGGCAGTTCTAGGTACAGTCCTGATCATCCCGATGATTCTAGAGATCATCTCTGCGGGTTTTGACTGTGATAGGAGGACTGATAGCATCTGCTTTGAGAAGCTGTTGGGCTGCACAGAAACCCTGCGGGGGATCAAAACAACCAGTGCTCCCACGCTCTGTGCATCGTTATGTCTAACGTAAGGATGCATGTTGAGGATAGATAAAGTCTTCCATGTCAAGCAATTCATTTGTAAACACTGTAACACGCAGCGTGTAGTGAGACTGTTACTTACATTCTGCATTACATCTACATAGTGTCGTGTCCATCATGTAGGGTAAGTCCTTCGGATCGTGTAGCCGTCTGTACCGGTCGATTTGAGCGTTTCCACGTACGTCCGCTTTTTCCCGTTTGGGGTGACGTTCTCTGATGATTTGTGTCCATTTCTGACGACTAATGTTTGTAATGTTCACGAGGAACCAGCGCGGTCCTGGGAATCTTAAGTTACGAAATGGTGACGTTGGATCAAAATACCTGGATGTGTGACGTCAGTGAGTATCTATATCTGTATGATGTTGGTGCCAGGTTTTCCTCACCTGCAACTTGGACTAAAACAGGTCTGACACCAGCAGTCCAGCAGTCCAAAGACTGTTGACACTGAAGTCAGGCTGAATTCAGTGTCAACAGGGTTTGTTGGTGAATGGGATCCAGGTTTGTGTGTTTGCTGGGCAAACACACAAACCTGGATCATGTTGCAGCACTCAACATTCAACAGAGCTGTGAAATCTGAGCCTTTTATTCCTGTGTGTGGTGGTCCGTAGCAGTGTGAACATCTGTGAAGCTTTGAAAAATGTTACAGTGTGGGTCAGTCTTCACAGAGTGCAAATATCCCATAATTTATCAGTAGCAACAAGTCTTTAAAGACTAATCCTGGATTTACACAAAGGTTCTGTTGAATTTCAGGTCTGGTTCCAGACTAGTTCTGGTACCAGTACTGTTGAGAATAAGAACCGTGTAGTTCTTAATAAACCGACATGTTTATCCAGAGGTGGTACAGATGTTGCTAAAATTAACAAAAGCAGCCTTATTAAGCATTTAAAGGTGGGGTAGGTGTTCTTTGAAAAAACGGTTCCAACAATCCAACTCAAGTGAGATTTTGAAAATATACACTCCCTCCCTCCTCCCAAAGGCTCTGCCTCCTCCTCTTCAGCCCACCCCTCGAAACCACGCCTTCACACGATTCACCACTACATGAACCATAGAGAGGGAGGGAGGGAGGGGTGGGGGGGAGTGCATTGATATTTGATGGACGTATTAGGCAGCCAATCAAAATAGTGATGATCATTATTTTGATTGGTCAGAGTTTTTCTCTGATTATACCCTCTAGACTGGACCAAAACATTTCATTTTTTTTGCAAACATTTTATTTCAGTGGGTGCAATGGGAATGTGAAAAGGTTTTAGGCAATATTGTAAAAAGTGCTGCAAAAAAACAACACCCACCCCACCTTTAATGAGTCGCGTGGAAAAGCAGAAATTGATCGAGTCAAAGGGAAACAGAAACGTACGGCAGCTGCAGACCTGGAGGTTTGCTCTTCAGAGATGCAAAGATAAAGAGAGGAAATCTGCCGCCTGTAGCCTCATCATCTCCTCAGACCTGCCAAGTTTCTAAATGTGGGACACATCTCACCTGTCTAGAGGGTTAACAGCAACCTGAAAATAACATCCGTAAAACTAGTATTAACCAGGTATCGTTAATGTAAAACAGACGGCTGGTGAACTTCAGCTGCTCTGTTGGTCTCATGTGTGCAGAAGTGGAGGGGGTTTCTCGTTCATTTCCATGAAAGGAGCGCGCTGCTTCCTGTTTGCACTGCGTATCTACCTGATAACCTGAATGAGCCGCGGCTGCTGATAAACTCTCGGTTTATTTGACTGATCTACAGACCAGCTGTGATACTACAGTCCTGTAGTGTTAATATTTATCCAGGCATCACTTCTGTGTGACCTCACAGCTGGATGTGATGATGGCAGTTCAGACCTACGCAGCAGCAGCATGAATTACTGCGTTTTCAGTAAAGTTCTGCTCCGCTGACGTTGACCAGCTGCTCCTACTGGAGTTAGTGACGTTCGTAGTCTGATTTCTGATGGCGTGCTGGCGTTGTTGGGGTGAGATGGCTCGTTTCCGTTAAATAAACAGAAATGTGAGTGGAGGCGGAGCCACAACGGTCCTCCGGTGACCAGGAGCTGCCAGTACCTTTGAGTGAGATAAAAATCAGTCCTTGGCCGTCTTGTCCTGGATTTGCGGTGACGTCAGCGGTGTCTGAAGCATCCTTCCCGGCTGCGAGACAAGAGGTTCGTTGTCATCTCAGACTAAACAACAGACAGATGCCTCGGCTCACGCTGGAGTGAAACACACTGAAACCAGAGTCGAGCTGTTTAAGGAACTGGCTTTTCCTCTCGCCCTCTGACCGACTCCAAAGTCCCTGAAAACCAGCTGGCGCCACGTCTGCCGGCGAGCTGCCCAACGTGGCCGTGTTGGTATCAGATCTAGTGAACCTGCTGCTCAGGAAATGAGGAACAAACAAAGACAGACAGTCTTTCCACCGGCTCATTTATGAACACTCCTTTCCTGACGTTTATGTTTCTGTTTGGAAAAAGCAACAGTATTTTTTTTCCTGTTGAAATGACTCTTTGGTCCTCAAAATGGTGCATGTTGTAGTTTTTACCCTCAAACACAGAAGAGTCTGTAAAATGGAATGGTAATGATTCTACACCTTTAAGCCCGTTTAGTGGACGAGGACCAGTGTTACCGTCCACCCGTCTTTTCTAGTCTTCACAGCCACCAGTTTTAGTGTCGGGGTCATTCGGGCAGGCGTGTCAGATCCAGTTTCTAAGAATAAAAGAGCTCATTTCACACAGTAGCATTCAAGTACAGTTATCAGGAAGGTAACGGATTCAGCCAGAGACATCACCTTAGTCTTTCTGAAGAAGAGCAGGACAGAGAGAAAACGAATCAGATCAAATAACCGTCTGGCTGCTGCTGCAAAGTTAAATCATTGACACAGAGTCAGACTTTCTGATTTTGGGTTGAATTTCCAAAGTTGAAGGCTAAAAATGATGTCCTCACTGGCATGTTAGATGTGACGCTGCATATAATTAACCTCTGGGGATTAATAAGGGGTTTCATTTAAATAATAAGACACTTTAAAAGACACTTGAAAAACCAAATGAGTAATTGAGAATGAAGATTGAACCTGACTGTTGTTTCTGGTTTCTTTATAGACTTGGACATCAGTGGTTTTAACTTTCTGGTATCAGAAAGTGGTTTTATAGCAGGTTTATAACGGCTTAAAGAAGAAATCTGTAGAGGTGAAAGAAAATGATTTAGCAGTCTGAACTGCTGTCATTATTCAGGTTCATTATTGTTTAAATCTCTTTCTGAGCTGAAAACTGTGATATTTGACACAGTTTTCTTAAATATAAGATGTGTTTTCTGTTATCTAAGCAGTGCATTTTAAACCTCCAGCAGGCGTCAGGCAGCGTCTCATCCTGGTACTCTTTAAACACCAGAGGACAGTCGACTAATCAGTCCCTCTTTGGTATTAAAGCCACCCTCAGTAGCAATAAACCGTCTGACCACATGGGGGAGTCCAACCTGTAAGACGTAACAAAAGGCACCTGTAATAGGACATAAAACCTGCAGGACAGCGGTCCTCCAGGACTGAGACTGGAGACCCCTGGTCTGGACGATCATTGCCCCCCCCCCCCCCCCACCCCCCCCCACCCCCCCTCACCCCATGTGGTCAGAGGTGTCTAAAGGAGTCAACAACTACTGTAGTCTCCTTGTCTACGAAAAAAGAAGTGTCAGAAGAACACCAGTCAAACAGAGTCACTGAAACCAACATGTTTGTGGAGTTTTGTTATAATCTTAAACGCTGGAACAGAAGGTTCTGGACGTGTTTCTTTTATTTGAGCTCTTGGACTGTTATTTGTTCCTGCTGTGGTGTCTTCTGGATCACAACCTGCATGTCTGAAAGCCTGCTTTGGATTTAGTGAACTCTTTTTGTTCCAAAAACCTCTGTCTTGGCCCACTAATCCAAATAAACAGGAAAACTAGACTGAGACAAAACTGAAAGTCCCTTTTATCCAAGAAGCTAAAGGTTGATCAGTGAAAACATCTGAAAGTTCATTTATCTTCACCGACTGTTGTTGTTGTTTCACTAATCACCATCTGACATGTTTTTGTCTTTCTGTGTATTAAACGTCTGCAACTGTTCGGTGTCCAGATACTCAGCTTCAGTTTGGATCATTTATTTTACCTCCAGCGGACTCATCTGTCATGCAGCCTTTGTATTTCCTGCCCTCCGCTGACTGTTCATGTCTCCTCATGATCTCCTTTGTTGTTGTTCCAGTTAAAGGAAATGCTCGTCCCGGCGTCCCAACCAAGCCGACGGCGCTGACTTCACCCCGCCGGGCCAGCGGTAAGACTCTGCTGTGAATGCTGCAGCACAAAGCAGCGTTTCAGAGCTCACACACACTGATCCAGCTCATCTGTTGCGTGGCAGAAATATGCAAACATGTCCGTGGATTTCATGCGCTGACTGTCTCGTGTGTGACTGGGTGCTTGTGCGCAACACAAAGAGAGACGGGCTTTTATTATGCAACGCTAACCTTGTGAGAGGAAAATGCACTGATTGTGCGAGAAGAAACAAGCCCTCACTGTTGCTGAGGATTGTGGGTATGTGAGGGTGGCTGTGTGTGTTCAGTGTGTTATGCTTCTTTTTTTTTTCTGTTTTGTTTTTATATTCAGGCCGTTTATTGGCTGCCAGATGAGCTCATGTAAACCAGCAGCTCCAGTCTTTTTGTTTTTATCGTGGTGCAGATGTTTCTCAGCCTGCGACACCAGCAGTCCTCGTCCTCAGTTGTAAAGGCCGTGTGTTAGAGCTCTTCAGAGGTCCACTTTCATGGACCCGAACCCGAATGGACCTGTGAAAATTCAACCCGGAACCGACCCGACCCTAGTGTTTAGTTTCCGACCACGAACCGAACCGAGATACCCGAATAGAACCAAGACGATACAGCCCATAGTTGCTCATGTTAAAAGTTGTCTAACAGTGAATAAAACTTGATTTTCTTATCTTAACCTTGTCTTCTACAATAAATCCACGTCGTTATTTTCTTTGTGGATACAGATGCTGTTGGTAGCAACTGCTAACGCTAATAGCCTACACCGGTCAGGCCGTGTCATGAATATGTTCTCTCATCCAGCGTTGTCATGTTGGCGATCTGTTGTGCTTTACAGCTGCCGGGCAAACCGCTAATAACACGCTACGGCAACACGATTGTTTCATGACAAACACGCCACGTTAATTAATAATCATTTAACTGCCCCGAGTCCTGGCGTTGGCTGGCACCGTCAATATCTTTACCTCTCTCAGGTAAACGTGGACCCAGCCTGTCAGAGAGCACCGACCGGACCCCAGACTGTTTGTTAGGGTGCTTTCACACCTGTCCCGTTTGGAGCAGTTGTTCCAAAACAGGGAGTGTTTCCCCCTAAAGATCGGTTCCTTTGGTATATGTGAACACAGCAATCGCTCGGATGCGGGACAAAACAACCGAGCCGAGATCGCCAAGGAGAGGAGGTCTCGGCTCGCTTCCATTTGAGACCTGAAGCAGTTCGTTTGCAGTGAGAACATAATCGACACAACAACCGACACAACTCACTCATAACTGTGGTTCAACCTCCAAGAGGGGGGGGTTAGAGAGAGAGAGGGAGAGAGGAAACTCCTTCTGCGTTCATTTCTGACCAATGAGACCAGCTGGTTCGCACATGGCATTTGTTAACAGCTTTGAACCGCTACAGACGGCTGCCTTGTGAACACAAACGCCCCAAACGAAAAACGAAACAACTGTATCGATTCAGCCCCTGAATCGGAACAAAGCAAACGGGCCACAGGTCTGAAAGCACCCTTAGTTTACTTTTGCTGGACCTGTCACCTGACATCAGAGAGCACCAACCGGACCCGAGACCAACTGTACCGATTCCCACCCGAACCTGGAGTTACGTCTTGTGAATGGACCCGAGACCTGATTCGGGTCGGAACCTCGGGTTGTTCCAGAGACCACTACCATGTAAGGGTGTGTGTGTGTCCCCGATGCCTCTCTGGTGTGGAAGAGCCCACGGCGGCCATGATGTGCACAAGTCAACCACGACACAAAACATGTCAGTGTTTCAGAAACACAGTAGTGACGTGGTAACGGTCCAGTTCAGGGAAGACCAGTAAAACCAGAACGAGGGCTGCTGTGATTGTTCAGCTGGACGGGTCCTTTTCATCGACTGATCTGTGACCAGCTGTCGGGGCTTCTGATCTTTCAGTCATCAAGTCCTTCATGTGTACTGAGAAATCCATGAACTCAGTTTCAACAACCTGAGAGGTAAAGATATGCGGTGGAGGGCTGAGGTCGGGCACAAGCACCCCAGAGGGACTGCTGACTCGTTTTCTCTTCTGTCGTTACTCTCTTGGGTCTCGTAGCTCGTTTTCACATCTGTCAGTGTCATTTTTTAGCTGGTCTGGTTCTGTTCACACAGTGCTGTTTTCACTCTCGGTCAGCGGCTGTCATGTTTCCATGGCAGCCTGTCTGAAGCGAAAAGCTGAAAGCGTGGTGGCACAGCAGCTCGGCATTGTCGCCCCAGATGGGCCTTTCTTCTTTTTAATTCTATATTATTTGTTTGTACCACTTCGTCTAAACCAGGGGTGTCGGTCCTGGAGGGCTGTCCTGCTCTTTCCCTGACACAACACACCTGATGACCATGAACGGATCAGCATCAGCTGGTCGTCCAGGTCTGTTAATGATCCACTCATGTGAATCAGGTGCACTGAAACATATAAGACATGCAGGACAGGGGCCCTTCAGGAACGAGTTTGGACCTTGGTTTCGTCCTCGTCCTATTTAAAATATTGAGATGAATAAAGTTGGGGAGTCTTTTAAACACATGTATATTTCTGTTAATTTACTTTCTTTGCTCACCTGGATGTGCCGAGTGACGTTTTGATGGTTTCTGCTCTCCAGCTCCAAATCTGGCCCCCAAACCCACCACGGCCTCACAAACAGCTCCGGATCCAAGCCCGGCCCCCACCAAACCCACAGCCGCCACGCCCGCTGCAGCCCCCAAAGCCTCGGTGGCGGCCCCAGCCAAACCCCCAAGTCCCGCCCCCTCCCCGGCCGTGAGGAAGGGCTCAGTGGTCCAGACCAAGGCTGGAACGACCAGCGCTGCACACCCAGACTCCTCAGACCCCCCCCTCCCTCCACGGTAAGAGAGCCGCGGTGCCTCGCCATCTAAGCACGATTTCTCTTTGAAGAAACTGAGGTTAAGCTGCTCTGTATGTTTGGTTTATTTTTTATTTTTTGCGATATTGTTTGTTTGTCTAGAGTGTCCTCTTTGCTTCTGATGATATTATTTTAAAAGACATGATCCCACGTAGCCTTCTGTCAGCTCCTGGAGGAACGAGATGCGCAGAACAAGAGTCGGTAGCAACAGCAAAAAAAAAAAAACAAAAAAAAGCTGTCTGGCATTTGGGTAAGAAGATTTTTCAAATTTTTCATGGGTGTAACCCACATCCTCAACTCTGCTGCTCATCCCACAAACACATGTTCCTGACAAATGTGGCTCCATTTAAAGGGGAAATAAACAGGCTTATTCACATTTATTACCCAGAAGCTCTGTTACAGCGAAAAACTTATCTACCAAACACAAATTTCTTTACATTTTGTGCTTAGTTTATAATAAATAAAAACAAATTCAGTTACGGTAAAGGAGGCAACCTGTACGGTGGGACGTACTCTGCTTGATGACGGGGGAAAGGCTTCAGCCCCCCTCCATAACCCGAAGTAGGATGAAATGTGTAGAAGATGAATAAATGGATCAGATGGTGAAAATAGGTTTTGGGTTAAATCCCTTAGATGGTACAGGCTCGCCATCTGCTGGCATACATGGGTAACTGCTTGTCCTCTTGCTGCTGTGCTGCCCCAGAACATTTAGGGTCTATGCCAGCAGGACACCGACCCTCGAGGACCGACTTTGGAGACCCCTGCTTTATTAGATTAGATAGATTAGATACTTTATTAATCCTTTGCAGGAAATTAAGGTGTTACAGCAGCATCAGTGCGTTTTCATTCATACATTCCACACACTTAAGTAACAGCAACCAAATATAAAAACAGATCACTAAAAAATAAAATTAAAATTAATTTTAAAAGCAAATTAAAATTAAATTAAATTAAAATTAAGATGCTGGGGTGCTAAAGTGCTGAGTAGTAAAGTGATGGAGTATTGCACATAGGACAGTTATTGCACATTATAGAGCTTGATGGCAGCTGGAAGGAATGACTTTCTGTAGCGTTCGGTTTTGCATCGTGGTGGGATCAGCCTGCCACTGAAGCTGCTCCTCCGAAACACCTCCAGGGCATGTAGTGAGTGAGTGTCATTGTTCATGATACTGTTCATTTTCCTTAGCATCCTCACTTCAGCCACCTGCTCAACAAAGTCCTGAGGTATGCCCATGGTGCTGCTCGCTTTTTTAATCAGTTTATTGAGTCTGTTTCTGTGTGAAGTGCGAGCACACACACCCCAGCACAAAACACCAAAAAACAGAGCACTGGCCACAACAGTCTTATAAAAAGAGCACAGCAATGGTTGACAGATGTTAAAAGAACACAACCGTCTTAAAAAGTACAACCTGCTCTGCCCTCTCTTGTAGACTGCCTCTGTGTGGCTTGACCAGTCCAGCTTGTTGTCCAGCAGTACACCCAAGTATTTGTAGCTTGAAACAAGCTCCACATCACTTCCTTGAATGGAGACAGGATCAGGTTCTGGCCTCTTCCTCCTGAAATCAAAGACCATTTCTTTGGTCTTGGTGATGTTCAGCCTCAGGTGGTTAAGGTCACTCTAGGTGGTAAAATCCTTGATTGTTTCCCTGTACTCTCCCTCACAGCCCCCCCTCACGCAGCCCACCACAGCTGAGTCATCAGAGAATTTCTGAAGGAAACAGGAGTCTGAGTTATGCTGGAAGTCGGCTGTGTATAGGGTGAAAAGAAAGGGTGACAAAACAGTTCCTTGTGGGGCCCCTGTACTACACAGGACGGTCTCAGAGACAGTTTTGGAGCCGCACATACTGAGGTGCGGCTCAGTATGCCAGTCAGATAGTCCAACACCCAGGAGACAAGTGCTGACTCTACCTGCATCCTCCTCAACTTCTCACACAGCAGTTCTGGTTGTATTGTGTTGAACGCACTTGAGAAATCAAAAAACATAATCCTCACCCTAGCATCTGAGGTGTCAAGATGAGCGTAGACCCTCTGGAGCAAGTAGATAAGGGCATCATCGACACCGATCTTGGGCTGGTACGCAAACTGTAAGGGGTCAGTAAATGCGCTTACTTTAAGCCTGATGTGGGAGAGGACCAGTTTTTCGAAGATTTTCATTATGTGAGAAGTCAAGGCGATAGGTCTGTAGTCCTCAGGGCCAGTTGGATGTGTCTTTTTGGAGACAGGGACCAGGCATGATGTTTTCCACAAGGTGGGGATTTTTTGTAGGTGCAGGCTCAGGTTGAAAAGGTGGGCAAAAATTGCACACAGGTGAGTGGAACAGGATTTTAAGATTCTGGTGCTTATCCCATCAGGCCCAGTTGCCTTCCCCTGTTTCAATTTGTCAAGTTCCTTCTGGACCTGAAACGGATGGACAGTCATGGGTGCAGCTGGTGGAGGGGGTGTGGGAAGGATGTTAGCTCTCGGCACCAAGCAGGAGGGGGCAGGAGAGTCGAATCTGTTAAAGAACAGGTTAAAGATATCAGCAACATTATGGTCTCCATCCGGCAGCGAGCCCCCCTTCCGCTCAAGACCAGTGATTTTTCTCATGCCAGACCAAACTTGCTTCACTCCCTCACTCTGCAGCTGCTGTTCCAGTTTGTGGCTATAGGCTTGCTTCCCCTCCTTAATTTTCACCTTCAGGTCCCGTTGTATTTCTTTAGCCCTAATCCTGTCACCCATCCTAAAAGCCTCCTTCTTTTGATTTAGCAGTGCTTTGAGATTACTAGTTACCCAGGGTTTGTTATTAGGATAACACCGAATGTCTTTGCTGGGTATGTTAACATCAGTGCAGAAGTTGAGGTAATCTGTAATACAGTCAGTCAGTCCATCAATATCCTCATTGAAGGGCTCACAAAAAAACATCCCAGTCAGTTGTTTCCAGGCAACGCTGCAGAGATTCAATTGATTCATCTGACCAGCATTTCACAGTTTTGGTGGTGACAGGTAGTCTTTTAACAGCAGGGGTGTAAGTGGGAGAGAGGTGGACGAGACAGTGGTCTGATCTTCCAAGAGGTGGCAGGGCAGAGCAGTTATAAGCCTCTTTAACATTAGCGTAGAAGAGATCAAGCGTTTTATCCTCCCTGGTGGTGCAGTCCACATACTGTTTAAAAGTGGGGAGTGTTTCGGCTAGTGAGACATGGTTAAAATCTCTAGATAAAAACGTGAAAGAGTCTGGATATTTTGCTTGGAGTCTCGTGATAGTCGCGTGCACTACGTCACAGGCTGTTTCCACGTGAGCGGAAGGAGGGATGTAAACAACGGTGGCAATGACAGCAGAAAACTCTCTCGGCATGTAATATGGTCTTAAACTAACAGCCAGGAGCTCAATGTCGCTGTTGCAAATTCGTTCCTTAATAGTCACATGATGAGGGTTACACCACTTGCTGTTAATGAATACAGCAAGCCCCCCGCCTTTCCGCTTACCGGTTGATATAGGGTCCCTGTCTGCACGGATAGTCCTGAAGCCATGGATGTTGGTGATAGAGTCCGGAACAGAGTCTTTGAGCCATGTTTCAGAAAACACAGCAGGCTAGAATCCCGGTACACTTTCTGGCTCCGGACGAGTGCTTCCAATTCCTCAAACTTATTGTTCATGGAGCGGACATTCCCCATTATGATGGATGGAAGAGCTGGTCTGAAAATTCTCCTCCATACGTTCCCACTTTGCCTCCTGTTCCTCTTGATTCCAGCCCTCGTGCCACGGTGTCTCCTCCTGAGTAGTTCCGTTGGAATATTGTGTCTTGTACCGGCAACTTTAGCAACCGCTGCCAGATCCAATAGCTTCTGACGGGAGTAAACAATAGCTGGCTGGCTTGTCTGCTCCGCGTGGAGAAGTTGTCTGAGGAGAGCGAACATCAAAAGTCCAAAACGCCATTCCATTCTAAAAACCGCAGCACGCTATAACATTTAGTACTAAAAAGCAAAATAAAAGGAAACGAGATAAAAAACACACACTGTACCCTCTAAAACAAGTTACATCAAACGAACAGAACTGCATGTAACAGGCTGCCGCACCGCCGGCGCCTACCACCACCCTTGCAATGGTACAGGTTCTCCATCTGCTGGTATAAATGGGTAACTGCTTGTCCTTTTGCTGCTGTGCTGCTCCAGAACATTCAGGGTCAATGCTGTCAGGAAGCAACTTAGATGTCGCATCTAAACATCTGAGCAGACACATTTCATTTAAGCCAGAGGGCTGTGTGTTCCTGTCAACATGTGCGTCATACGACCACACACTCAACCTCTGATGGGTGTTTTCGGCTTTGATGTTGAGTAGTCATTTGAGCTGTTTTTGGTTCAATGACGGTTTTTATTTTGTGATAAAACTAACGCCAACATTTTTATTTATTTATTTTTTACCAGCCCATCAAGTGGGAAGCTCCTTCCTCTTCGTCCTCCACCAATCAAGTCCATCCCTGGGAGACCTCCACCTCCGACCATCAGCTCGGCCTCCTCAGCCAGTCAGACTGCAGCTCCTCCTAAATCTACCTCCGCCCCGTCTCCTTCGCCTGCTCCCCAGTTGTCACCATCATCGCCTCCTTCTGGAACAGCCAATCAGGTGCAGGCACAAAGGGGAGCAAAGAAGGGGCCGCCTCTGCCGCCCCGCCCTAAACCCGGACACCCACTCTACAACAGCTATGTGGTACGCACAAACATCTGCATTTTACTGTTTGCTTTAGTTGAGATTCTTCTGATTTCTCGTCACGTTTTTATTCCCCCCTCAGAAACAGGAAGTCCTGATCGTCCTGGACGATCCAAGCCCCGCGAACTCTGAACGCCACTCAGATGAAGGGATGGATAAAACTCCCAGCACCCCTCTGATCAGCTCGTCACAGTGTCTTCTGGACCTGGACACCCAACCAGAAGCCATCCCAGACCAGGACGACCAGTCAAAGCCTGCCCTGGAGGGCCTCGACATCTCAGACTCGCAGGTTCTGCACCTTTGAACAGGAATATATCTAAATATTTTTATCGATGTCTGAACTACAATTGTATTTACATCTTTGATGTCTGTGAAGCAACTGTTTGGAAATGGTTTCAGATGGCGTTGCATGATAAATGTTGGAGCTACTTTTCCTACGTATGAAAGTGTGTGTTTACTGTCTTCCTTCAGTCTATTTTGCCGGTGCAGCCTGCAGAGCAGAAAGAGCAGCCAGACCGTCCTCCTGTCAGGTGAGACTCACAAACCCAGAGCACTTGCAGACTAACAAACCCCCAGCAGTGACCGTGACAGACGCCATGACCTCACCATGTCTCTGCAGCGGCCCCCGATGCATCGCCACGTTTGACTACGAGGGAGAGGAGGACGACGAGCTCACCTTCTGCCAGGGAGACGTCATTGCTCTCGTAGAGCTCGTTGGGAAAGAGTGGGGGCGGGGCCAGATCCACGGACGGGTTGGAATATTCCCGCTGAGCTTCACAGAGGTGGTGGAGCCCCTCCCACAGCCAGAGACCACATCACCTCAGGAAACGGCCAAACTGGCATCAACGGACATAGCAGTGATGGAAAGTAAAGGTGAGTGGTTCAGTCTTTAGCTCAGCTCGGTTCAGTCTTTAGCTCAGCTCGGTTCTGTCTTTAGCTCAGCTCGGTTCTGTCTTAGCTCAGCTCGGTTCAGTCTTTAGCTCAGCTCGGTTCTGTCTTTAGTTCAGCTCGGTTCAGTCTTTAGCTCAGCTCGCTTCAATCTTTAGCTCAGCTGGGTTCTGTCTTTAGCTCAGCTGGGTTCTGTCTTTAGCTCAGCTGGGTTCTGTCTTTAGCTCAGCTGGGTTCTGTCTTTAACTCAGCTCGGTTCTGTCTGTAGCTCAGCTCGCTTCAGTCTTTAGCTCAGCTGGGTTCTGTCTTTAGTTCAGCTGGGTTCTGTCTTTAGCTCAGCTCAGTTCAGTCTTTAGCTCAGCTCAGTTCAGTCTTTAGCTCAGCTCGGTTCAGTCTTTAGCTCAGCTCGGTTCAGTCTTTAGTTCAGCTGGGTTCTGTCTTTAGCTCAGCTGGGTTCTGTCTTTAGCTCAGCTGGGTTCAGTCTTTAGCTCAGCTGGGTTCTGTCTTTAGCTCAGCTGGGTTCTGTCTTTAGCTCAGCTGGGTTCAGTCTTTAGCTCAGCTGGGTTCAGTCTTTAGCTCAGCTGGGTTCTGTCTTTAGCTCAGCTGGGTTCTGTCTTTAGCTCAGCTGGGTTCTGTCTTTAGCTCAGCTGGGTTCAGTCTTTAGCTCAGCTGGGTTCTGTCTTTAGTTCAGCTGGGTTCTATCTTCAGCTCAGCTCGGTTCAGTCTTTAGCTCAGCTCGGTTCAGTCTTTAGCTCAGCTCGGTTCTGTCTTTAGCTCAGCTCGGTTCAGTCTTTAACTCAGCTCGCTTCAGTCTTTAGCTCAGCTCGGTTCTGTCTTTAGCTCAGCTCGGTTCAGTCTTTAGCTCAGCTCGGTTCAGTCTTTAGCTCAGCTCGGTTCAGTCTTTAGCTCAGCTCGCTTCAGTCTTTAGCTCAGCTGGGTTCTGTCTTTAGCTCAGCTGGGTTCTGTCTTTAGCTCAGCTGGGTTCTGTCTTTAGCTCAGCTGGGTTCTGTCTTTAGTTCAGCTGGGTTCTGTCTTTAGCTCAGCTGGGTTCAGTCTTAAGCTCAGCTGGGTTCTGTCTTTAGCTCAGCTCGGTTCTGTCTGTAGCTCAGCTCGCTCAGCTCGGTTCAGTCTTTAGTTCAGCTGGGTTCAGTCTTTAGTTCAGCTGGGTTCTGTCTTAAGCTCAGCTGGGTTCTGTCTTTAGCTCAGCTCGGTTCTGTGTGTAGCTCAGCTCGCTTCAGTCTTTAGCTCAGCTGGGTTCTGTCTGTAGCTCAGCTGGGTTCTGTCTGTAGCTCAGCTGGGTTCTGTCTTTAGCTCAGCTCAGTTCAGTCTTTAGCTCAGCTCAGTTCAGTCTTTAGCTCAGCTCGGTTCAGTCTTTAGTTCAGCTCGGTTCAGTCTTTAGTTCAGCTGGGTTCTGTCTTTAGCTCAGCTCGGTTCAGTCTTTAGTTCAGCTCGCTTCAGTCTTTAGCTCAGCTGGGTTCTGTCTTTAGCTCAGCTCGGTTCAGTCTGTAGCTCAGCTCGGTTTAGCTCAGCTGGGTTCTGTCTTTAGCTCAGCTCAGCTGGGTTTCAGCTGTTCTTTTCTCAGGTTTAGCTCAGCTCTCAGTCTTTAGCTCAGCTGGGTTCTGTCTTTAGCTGGGTTCTCAGCTGGGTTCTGTCTTCAGCTGGCTCAGCTCGGTTTTCAGCTCGGTTCTGTCTTTCAGCTCTTTAGCTCAGCTAGGTTCTGTCTTTAGCTCAGCTGGGTTCTGTCTTTAGCTCAGCTGGGTTCTGTCTTTAGCTCAGCTCGGTTCTGTCTGTTGCTCAGCTCGGTTCAGTCTGTAGCTCAGCTCGGTTTACATCAGCTCGGGTCGGCTGTCTTTAGCTCAGCTCGGTTCTGTCTTCAGCTCAGCTGGGTTCAGTCTGTAGCTCAGCTCGGTTTAGATCAGCTCGGGTCGGCTGTCTTTAGCTCAGCTCGGTTCTGTCTTCAGCTCAGCTGGGTTCAGTCTGTAGCTCAGCTCGGTTTAGATCAGCTCGGGTCGGCTGTCTTTAGCTCAGCTCGGTTCTGTCTTCAGCTCAGCTGGGTTCTGTCCTTAGCTCAGCTCGGTTATGTCTTTAGCTCAGCTCGGTTCAGTCTTTAGCTCAGCTCGGTTCAGTCTTTAGCTCAGCTCGGTTCAGTCTTTAGCTTAGCTCGCTTCAGTCTTTAGCTCAGCTGGGTTCTGTCTTTAGCTCAGCTCGGATCAGTCTTTAGCTCAGCTGGGTTCTGTCTTTAGCTCAGCTCGGATCAGTCTTTAGCTCAGCTCGCTTCAGTCTTTAGCTCAGCTCGCTTCAGTCCTTAGCTCAGCTCGCTTCAGTCTTTAGATCAGCTGGGTTCTGTCTTTAGCTCAGCTGGGTTCTGTCTTTAGCTCAGCTGGGTTCTGTCTTTAGTTCAGCTCGGTTCAGTCTTTAGCTCAGCTGGGTTCAGTCTTTAGCTCAGCTGGGTTCAGTCTTTAGCTCAGCTGGGTTCAGTCTTTAGCTCAGCTCGCTTCAGTCTTTAGCTCACCACGCTTCAGTCTGTAGCTCAGCTCGCTTCAGTCTTTAGCTCAGCTGGGTTCTGTCTTTAGCTCAGCTGGGTTTTGTCTTTAGCTCAGCTCGGTTCAGTCTGTAGCTCACCTCGCTTCAGTCTGTAGCTCAGCTCGCTTCAGTCTTTAGCTCAGCTCGCTTCAGTCTGTAGCTCAGCTCGGTTCAGTCTGTAGCTCAGCTCGCTTCAGTCTTTAGCTCAGCTGGGTTCTGTCTTTAGCTCAGCTCGGTTCAGTCTTTAGCTCACCTCGCTTCAGTCTGTAGCTCAGCTCGCTTCAGTCTTTAGCTCAGCTGGGTTCTGTCTTTAGCTCAGCTCGCTTCAGTCTTTAGCTCTGCTCGGTTCTGCCTTTAGTTCAGCTCGGTTCTGTCTTTAGCTCAGCTCGGTTCTGTCTTTAGCTCAGCTCGGTTCAGTCTTTAGCTCAGCTGGGTTCTGTCTTTAGTTCAGCTGGGTTCTGTCTTTAGCTCAGCTGGGTTCAGTCTTTAGCTCAGCTCAGTTCAGTCTTTAGCTCAGCTGGGTTCAGTCTTTAGCTCAGCTCGGTTCAGTCTTTAGCTCAGCTCGGTTCAGTCTTTAGTTCAGCTGGGTTCTGTCTTTAGCTCAGCTGGGTTCAGTCTTTAGCTCAGCTGGGTTCTGTCTTTAGCTCAGCTGGGTTCTGTCTTTAGCTCAGCTGGGTTCTGTCTTTAGCTCAGCTGGGTTCAGTCTTTAGCTCAGCTGGGTTCTGTCTTTAGCTCAGCTGGGTTCTGTCTTTAGTTCAGCTGGGTTCTATCTTCAGCTCAGCTCGGTTCAGTCTTTAGCTCAGCTCGGTTCAGTCTTTAGCTCAGCTCGGTTCTGTCTTTAGCTCAGCTCGGTTCAGTCTTTAACTCAGCTCGCTTCAGTCTTTAGCTCAGCTCGGTTCTGTCTTTAGCTCAGCTCGGTTCAGTCTTTAGCTCAGCTCGGTTCAGTCTTTAGCTCAGCTCGCTTCAGTCTTTAGCTCAGCTGGGTTCTGTCTTTCAGTCTTTAGCTCAGCTGGGTTCTGTCTTTAGCTCAGCTGGGTTCTGTCTTTAGCTCAGCTGGGTTCTGTCTTTAGTTCAGCTGGGATCTGTCTTTAGCTCAGCTGGGTTCAGTCTTAAGCTCAGCTGGGTTCTGTCTTTAGCTCAGCTCGGTTCTGTCTGTAGCTCAGCTCGCTCAGCTGGGTTCAGTCTTTAGTTCAGCTGGGTTCAGTCTTTAGTTCAGCTGGGTTCTGTCTTAGCTCAGCTGGGTTCTGTCTTTAGCTCAGCTCGGTTTCTGTGTGTAGCTCAGCTCGCTTCAGTCTTTAGCTCAGCTGGGGTTCTGTCTAGTAGCTCTTTAGCTCAGCTGGGTTCTGTCTTTAGCTCAGCTCGGTTCAGTCTTTTCAGCTCAGCTCAGTTCAGTCTTTAGCTCAGCTCAGTTCAGTCTTTAGCTCAGCTCGGTTCTGTCTTCAGCTCAGCTGGGTTCTGTCCTTAGCTCAGCTCGGTTCTGTCTTTAGCTCAGCTCGGTTCAGTCTTTAGCTCAGCTCGGTTCAGTCTTTAGCTCAGCTCGGTTCAGTCTTTAGCTTAGCTCGCTTCAGTCTTTAGCTCAGCTGGGTTCTGTCTTTAGCTCAGCTCGGATCAGTCTTTAGCTCAGCTGGGTTCTGTCTTTAGCTCAGCTCGGATCAGTCTTTAGCTCAGCTCGCTTCAGTCTTTAGCTCAGCTCGCTTCAGTCCTTAGCTCAGCTCGCTTCAGTCTTTAGATCAGCTCTGGGTTCTGTCTTTAGCTCAGCTGGGTTCTGGTCTTTAGCTCAGCTGGGTTTCTGTCTTTAGTTTCAGCTCGGTTCAGTCTTTAGCTCAGCTGGGTTCAGTCTTTAGCTCAGCTGGGTTCAGTCTTTAGCTCAGCTGGGTTCTGTCTTTAGCTCAGCTGGGTTTTGTCTTTAGCTCAGCTCGGTTCAGTCTGTAGCTCACCTCGCTTCAGTCTGTAGCTCAGCTCGCTTCAGTCTTTAGCTCAGCTCGCTTCAGTCTCTTAGCTCAGCTCGGTTTCAGTCTGTAGCTCAGCTCGCTTCAGTCTTTAGCTCAGCTGGGTTCTGTCTTTAGCTCAGCTCGGTTCAGTCTTTAGCTCACCTCGCTTCAGTCTGTAGCTCAGCTCGCTTCAGTCTTTAGCTCAGCTGGGTTCTGTCTTTAGCTCAGCTCGCTTCAGTCTTTAGCTCAGCTGGGTTCTGTCTTTAGTTCAGCTGGGTTCTGTCTTTAGCTCAGCTGGGTTCAGTCTTTAGCTCAGCTCAGTTCAGTCTTTAGCTCAGCTGGGTTCAGTCTTTAGCTCAGCTCGGTTCAGTCTTTTCAGTCAGCTCAGGTTTCAGTCTTTAGCTCAGCGGGTTCTGTCTTTAGCTCAGCTTTCAGTCTTTAGCTCAGCTGGGTTCTGTCTTTAGCTCAGCTGGGTTCTGTCTTTAGCTCAGCTGGGTTCTGTCTTTCAGCTGGGTTCTGTCTTTAGCTCAGCTGGGTTCAGTCTTTTAGCTCTTAGCTCAGCTGGGTTCTGTCTTTAGCTCAGCTGGGTTCTGTCTTTAGTTCAGCTGGGTTCTATCTTCAGCTCAGCTCGGTTCAGTCTTTAGCTCAGCTCGGTTCAGTCTTTAGCTCAGCTCGGTTCTGTCTTTAGCTCAGCTCGGTTCAGCTCAGTTCAGTCTTTAACTCAGCTCGCTTCAGTCTTTAGCTCAGCTCGGTTCTGTCTTTAGCTCAGCTCGGTTCAGTCTTTAGCTCAGCTCGGTTCAGTCTTTAGCTCAGCTCGCTTCAGTCTTTAGCTCAGCTGGGTTCTGTCTTTAGCTCAGCTGGGTTCTGTCTTTAGTTCAGCTGGGATCTGTCTTTAGCTCAGCTGGGTTCAGTCTTAAGCTCAGCTGGGTTCTGTCTTTAGCTCAGCTCGGTTCTGTCTGTAGCTCAGCTGCTCAGCTGGGTTCAGTCTTTAGTTCAGCTGGGTTCAGTCTTTCAGTTCAGCTGGGTTCTGTCTTAAGCTCAGCTCGGTTCTGTCTTGTAGCTCAGCTCGCTTCAGTCTTTAGCTCAGCTGGGTTCTGTCTGTAGCTCAGCTGGGTTCTGTCTGTAGCTCAGCTCAGCTGGGTTCTGTCTTTAGCTCAGCTCAGTTCAGTCTTTAGCTCAGCTCAGTTCAGTCTTTAGCTCAGCTCGGGTTCAGTCTTTAGTTCAGCTCGGTTCAGTCTTTAGTTCAGCTGGGTTCTGTCTTTAGCTCAGCTCGGTTCAGTCTTTAGTTCAGCTCGCTTCAGTCTTCAGTCTTTAGCTCAGCTGGGTTCTGTCTTTAGCTCAGCTCGGTTCAGTCTGTAGCTCAGCTCGGTTTAGCTCAGCTGGGTTCTGTCTTTAGCTCAGCTGGGTTCTGTCTTTAGCTCAGCTGGGTTCTGTCTTTAGCTCAGCTGGGTTCTGTCTTTAGCTCAGCTCGGTTCTGTCTTTAGCTCAGCTCGGTTCTGTCTTTAGCTCAGCTCGGTTCAGTCTTTAGCTCAGCTCGCTTCAGTCTTTAGTTCAGCTCGGTTCAGTCTTTAGCTCAGCTCGGTTCAGTCTTTAGCTCAGCTGGGTTCTGTCTTTAGCTCAGCTGGGTTCTGTCTTTAGCTCAGCTCGGTTCTGTCTTTAGCTCAGCTCGGTTCAGTCTTTAGCTCAGCTCGGTTCAGTCTTTAGCTCAGCTCGGTTCAGTCTTTAGCTCAGCTCGGTTCAGTCTTTAGCTCAGCTCGGTCAGTCGGTTCAATCTTTAGCTCAGCTCGGTTCAGTCGTTAGCTCAGCTGGGTTATGTCTTTAGCTCAGCAGTTCAGTCTTTAGCTCAGTTTTCTTTTCAGTCTTTAGCTCAGCTGGGTTCTGTCTTTAGCTCAGCTGGGTTCTGTCTTTAGCTCAGCTGGGTTCTGTCTTGTAGCTCAGCTCGGTTCGCTCTCAGTCTGTAGCAGCTCAGCTCGGTAGCTCAGTCTTAGCTCAGCTCGGTTCAGTCTTTAGCTCAGCTCGGTTCTGTCTTTAGCTCAGCTGGGTTCTGTCTTTAGCTCAGCTGGGTTCTGTCTTTAGCTCAGCTCGGTTCTGTCTTTAGCTCAGCTCGGTTCAGTCTGTAGCTCAGCTCGGTTTAAATCAGCTCGGGTCGGCTGTCTTTAGCTCAGCTCGGTTCTGTCTTAGCATCTCAGCTTGGTTCAGTCTTTAGCTCAGCTCGGTTTAGATCAGCTCGGGTCGGCTGTCTTTAGCTCAGCTCGGTTCTGTCTTCAGCTCAGCTGGGTTCAGTCTGTAGCTCAGCTCGGTTTAGATCAGCTCGGGTCGGCTGTCTTTAGCTCAGTTCGGTTTAGCTCAGCCCGGGTCGGCTGTCTTTAGTTCAGCTCGGTTCTGTCTTCAGCTCAGCTCGGATCAGTCTTTAGCTCAGCTCGCTTCAGTCTTTAGCTCAGCTTCAGTCCTTTCAGCTTCAGTCTTAGCTCAGCTCGCTTCAGTCTTTAGCTCAGCTGGGTTCTGTCTTTAGCTCAGCTGGGTTCTGTCTTTTAGCTCAGGGGGTTCTGTCTTTAGCTCAGCTGGGTTCTGTCTTTAGTTCAGCTCGGTTCAGTCTTCAGCTCAGCTGGGTTCAGTCTTTAGCTCAGCTGGGTTCAGTCTTTAGCTCAGCTCGGTTCAGTCTTTAGCTCAGCTGGGTTCAGTCTTTAGCTCAGCTCGCTTCAGTCTTTAGCTCAGCTTTTCAGCTTCAGTCTCAGCTCAGCTCGCTTCAGTCTTTAGCTCAGCTGGGTTCTGTCTTTAGCTCAGCTCGCTTCAGTCTGGTTCAGCTCTTTCAGTCTGTAGCTCAGTCGCTCAGCTCAGCTGGGTTCTGTCTTTAGCTCAGCTCGGTTCAGTCTGTAGCTCACCTCGCTTCAGTCTATAGCTCAGCTCGCTTCAGTCTTTAGCTCAGCTGGGTTCTGTCTTTAGCTCAGCTCGCTTCAGTCTGTAGCTCAGCTCGGTTCTGTCTTTAGCTCAGCTCGGTTCTTTCTTTAGCTCAGCTGGGTTCTGTCTTTAGCTCAGCTGTGTGTCTTTAGCTCAGCTGGGTTCTGTCTTTAGCTCAGCTCGGTTCAGTCTGTAGCTCAGCTCGGTTTAGCTCAGCTCGGTTTAGTCTTTAGCTCAGCTCGTTTCAGTCTTTAGCTCAGCTGGGCTCTGTCTTTAGCTCAGCTCGGTTCAGTCTGTAGCTCAGCTCTGTTTAGCTCAGCTGGGTTCTGTCTTTAGCTCAGCTCGGTTCTGTCTTTAGCTCAGCTCGGTTCAGTCTTTAGCTCAGCTTGGTTCAGTCTTTAGCTCAGCTCGGTTCAGTCTTTAGTTCAGCTCGGTTCAGTCTTTAGCTCAGCTCGCTTCAGTCTTTAGCTCAGCTGGGTTCTGTCTTTAGCTCAGCTCAGTTCAGTCTTTAGCTCAGCTCGCTTCAGTCTTTAGCTCAGCTCGCTTCAGTCTTTAGCTCAGCTGGGTTCTGTCTTTAGCTCAGCTCGGTTCAGTCTTCAGCTCAGCTGGGTACAGTCTTTAGCTCAGCTCGGTTCAGTCTTTAGCTCAGCTCGGTTCAGTCTTTAGCTCAGCTCGGTTCAGTCTTTAGCTTAGCTCGCTTCAGTCTTTAGCTCAGCTGGGTTCTGTCTTTAGCTCAGCTCAGTTCAGCTCAGCTTCAGTCTTTCAGCTCAGCTCGCTTCAGTCTTTAGCTCAGCTGGGTTCTGTCTTTAGCTCAGCTGGGTTCTGCCTTTTTGTTCAGCTCGGTTCTGTCTTTAGCTCAGCTCGGTTCTGTCTTTAGCTCAGCTGGGTTCAGTCTTTAGCTCAGCTCCCTTCGGTCTTTAGTTCAGCTCGCTTCAGTCTTTAGCTCAGCTCGGTTCAGTCTGTAGCTCAGCTCGCTTCAGTCTTTAGCTCAGCTGGGTTCTGTCTTTAGCTCAGCTGGGTTCAGTCTGTAGCTCAGTTCGGTTTAGCTCAGCTGGTTTCTGTCTTTAGTTCAGCTCGGTTCTGTCTGTAGCTCAGCTCGGTTCAGTCTTTAGCTCAGTTCGGTTCAGTCTTTAGCTCAGCTGGGTTCTGTCTTTAGCTCAGCTCGGTTCTGTCTTTAGCTCAGCTCGCTTCAGTCTGTAGCTCAGCTCGGTTCTGTCTTTAGCTCAGCTCGGTTCTTTCTTTAGCTCAGCTGGGTTCTGTCTTTAGCTCAGCTCGGTTCAGTCTTTAGCTCAGCTCGTTCAGTCTTAGCTCAGCTTCAGTCTTTAGCTCGCTGGGTTCGTCTTTAGCTCAGCTCGGTTCAGTCTTTCAGTTCTCTTAGCTCAGCTCGGTTCAGTCTTTAGCTCAGCTCGGTTCAGTCTTTAGCTTAGCTCGCTTCAGTCTTTAGCTCAGCTGGGTTCTGTCTTTAGCTCAGCTCAGTTCAGTCTTTAGCTCAGCTCGCTTCAGTCTTTAGCTCAGCTCGCTTCAGTCTTTAGCTCAGCTGGGTTCTGTCTTTAGCTCAGCTGGGTTCTGTCTTTAGTTCAGCTCGGTTCTGTCTTTAGCTCAGCTCGGTTCTGTCTTTAGCTCAGCTGGGTTCAGTCTTTAGCTCAGCTCCCTTCGGTCTTTAGTTCAGCTCGTTTCAGTCTTTAGCTCAGCTCGGTTCAGTCTGTAGCTCAGCTCAGCTTCAGTCTTTAGCTCAGCTGGGTTCTGTCTTTAGCTCAGCTCGGTTCAGTCTGTAGCTCAGCTCGGTTTAGCTCAGCTGGTTTCTGTCTTTAGTTCAGCTCGGTTCTGTCTGTAGCTCAGCTCGGTTCAGTCTTTAGCTCAGTTCGGTTCAGTCTTTAGCTCAGCTGGGTTCTGTCTTTAGCTCAGCTCGGTTCTGTCTTTAGCTCAGCTCGCTTCAGTCTGTAGCTCAGCTCGGTTCTGTCTTTAGCTCAGCTCGGTTCTTTCTTTAGCTCAGCTGGGTTCTGTCTTTAGCTCAGCTGTGTTCTGTCTTTAGCTCAGCTGGGTTCTGTCTTTAGCTCAGCTCGGTTCAGTCTGTAGCTCAGCTCGGTTCAGTCTTTAGCTCAGCTCGGTTCAGTCTTTAGCTCAGCTCGGTTCAGTCTTTAGTTCAGCTCGGTTCAGTCTTTAGCTCAGCTCGCTTCAGTCTTTTGCTCAGCTGGGTTCTGTCTTTAGCTCAGCTGGGTCCTGTCTTTAGCTCAGCTGGGTCCTGTCTTTAGCTCAGCTGGGTTCAGTCTTTAGCTCAGCTCGGTTCAGTCTTTAGCTCAGCTCGGTTCAGTCTTTAGCTCAGCTCGGTTCTGTCTTTAGGTCAGCTCGGTTCTGTCTTTAGGTCAGCTCGGTTCTGTCTTTAGCTCAGCTCGTTTCAGTCTTTAGCTCAGCTCACTTCAGTCTTTTGCTCAGCTCGCTTCAGTCTTTAGCTCAGCTCGCTTCAGTCTTTAGCTCAGCTCGGTTCAGTCTTTAGCTCAGCTCGCTTCAGTCTTTAGCTCAGCTCGCTTCAGTCTTTAGCTCAGCTCGGTTCTGTCTTAAGCTCAGCTCGTTTCAGTCTTTAGCTCAGCTCACTTCAGTCTTTTGCTCAGCTCGCTTCAGTCTTTAGCTCAGCTCGCTTCAGTCTTTAGCTCAGCTCGGTTCTGTCTTAAGCTCAGCTCGTTTCAGTCTTTAGCTCAGCTCACTTCAGTCTTTAGCTCAGCTCGGTTCAGTCTTTAGCTCAGCTCGCTTCAGTCTTTAGCTCAGCTCGGTTCAGTCTTTAGTTTAGCTCGCTTCAGTCTCTGCTGTTTGTGAACATGTCTGTAGCAGAATACACTGTGCGAGTTGTTCTAAGAGCTTTGTGATGGTTGCATTAACTTTGTGGGAAACATCTTTAGTCCAAACTAACCAGCTTGAATCTGCTCTTACATCAGTTTTTTTCTTTTTCTGTGATTTTTCTCTTTTTAAATGGTTATTATTAAAGAAGTGTTCCCTCTGTGGAAGTAAATGCAAATTGAATAATATCTTCTTTTTTTTCTTGAACTTTGTGGGAGGATGTCTCACAGTAACATGAGTTACATGATTTTGTGATGTTAGGTAGATTGGCGAAAAGCTATTTGGCCAATTGATTACACAAAATATTTTTAAAAAATTAAAAAAAAACAATCACAATCAGCATTATTTTGGTCAAGATTGAAATAAGGATTATTTTAAATGGTTTTCCACTGGCATTTGATGCTGTTTGCATTTTGAAATTAACAAATAATTTTGAGAAGCCAAAACATCATGTGTTTATATGAAACAGGCAGCTAAATAAGGTTTTGTATGTCTTTTTTGACAAATTTCCGTCATGAATCTAACAGTCTCTGTCCTCACGTTTGTCCTCAGCAGCACCAGAAACGTCTGGGATCTCAGAGTCGGAGGTGAATATATCATTGTGTGATTTCCCTGTTAAACCCAGGTGTCATACGTTTAACTCCTCCCATCAGGACTGATCAGTGCGTTCATTCATATGTGTATTTGTGTGCGAGCAGGCGGAGGAGGAGTGGGTGGTGGCTCTGTTTGACTTCCCTGGTCAGACTGCAGAGGACCTGTCCTTCCAGAAGGGGGCGCTGATCAGAGTGACGGAGCATGTGGATGCAGAGTGGAGGAGAGGGAGGCTGGAGGGGAGGGAGGGCCTCTACCCAGCAGCCTTCACACAGCCGGACCAGGGTACAGCAGCTGGAGGCTGAGCCAGTGATTACAGCTGTTACAGCTGTTATTACAGCTGTTACAGCTGCCAGTGATTACAGCTGTTACAGCTGTTATTACAGCTGTTATTACAGCTGTTACAGCTGCCAGTTATTACAGCTGATGCAGAGATGAGCTCTGACCGTGACTTCTCATCCTCCCTGTTTCCAGCTCAGCCACGTCCAGGCCAGCAGTCCCCGCTCAAAGCCACGGCCAAGGCCCTGTTCGACTTCACGGCGGAGAGCGAGGACGAGCTCACGCTCAAGGTGTGTGACCAGCAACTAATCCAAGCTAGAATCAAAATGCAGGTTTCATTCTGTTTTTTCCAGCTGAATTGAATCTGAATTGAACTGATTTGAATTCTGGATGGTGTCAGGATTCAAGCAGCCTGTTGCACATTGTGTTTTTCTAGAAAACATTGAGGTCTTCAGATAACTTAATAAACATTTTAAAAAAAGACAGAAAAAAAATAACCTTAAAATCACTAATTTTGGTAATATTTCCTGATGCTGGTTTGGATGTTGTGCTGCTGAGGAGATTTCAGCTGGTTTCTCCGGGGCTTTTTAACGTCTGGTACGATGACAATCAGGACGACAGGAAAGTTGTTTTTTTTTTTTTTTACAGCAGCTGACAGAGCTTTTTTTTCATGACCAGACCCACATGGGATGATACGACGGAGTATCAGGGCCACACTGAGGAAAAAAGAATTTTGGGCAATGATTTTTTTTTTTTTTTCACTCCTCACTTACGAGAAGAAAGTCAAAATATTGAGAATAAAGTCAAAATGCAGTTTCCAGAATAAAGTTGTCTTAAAGATTTATTCAAACCAGCTTTACTTACCAACATAATGTCTGTGTCTAAGTGCTTTTATCACATAGACCAGTATTATAATAAATATTTGTACTTTGAAGACATTGTGTCAGAAAAAGAAACTATACCGATTCTGGAAACTGCGTTTCAACTTTATTCTCAACGTTTTGACTTTATTCCCGACATTTCGACTTTATTCCCGACATTTCGACTTTATTCTCGACATTTCGACTTTATTCTCGACATTTCATAAAAGCTGGGGACAGGGTAGAAAAATACAGCGATGGCGTGTAATCCTGGACACGCGTGTCCGTCTGTGCTACAGGCTGCGTGGTGTCATGACGGCGCAGCTCAGTCATGCGCTCTTGGCCACACCTCCCTCTGCTGCAGCTGAGCGTCGGCTCGTCTCGACGGTGCTGTCTGGTTTGTTTGTTTGCTGACACGTGTGCTCTGCCACATGTCCCTCCGCAGGTCGGTGACGTCGTCACACAGGTGGAGTCTGTGGACGAGCAGTGGATTCTGGGGGTCGTGGACGGAAAGCGTGGGATCGTCCCGAAGAACTACATTTCAATCCTCTGATGAGGATTCCAGCTGTGGGGAGAGGGAAAACCGTTCTGCTCAGACGGGCTGGAGGTTTCTGAACAGGATGCTGGTGCACACGCACAAACGTTTTCTTTTGTTTTTTGTTTTTTTCTTTTAGCTGAAGTTTTTAAATTTGAGCTTTTAAAGGACTTGAAGCAGCACGATCACTTTTTATTGGCGTTTTATTGGCTGTACTGGAGAAGCAGGATGTCTGGGATTTCAGCCTGCTGGCTTGTGGTCACGACGGCTCGGACCTGGACGTGTTTGAGCTGGATGAACAACAGCTGCCTTTCTCGCCTGGACTGGATTTAAACTTTTATTTTCTTTTTTTTTTAACTCTCTTTATTTTTCTGACCAGCCAGAGGACTGAACTTTAATATCAAAACTGTTTTGTGTCTACGCCCCTGGAGTCCGGCGCCCCCGGAGTCCGGCGCTCCGGGGCCGCCGGCAGCAAAGGAACATCCAGGTTGGACATCTGCTGCAGACGGTTCTAGTTCCCTTTCAGACTCTCTATCTGTTATGCAGATTTTTATGTCATTAAATAGAAAATCAGATGGAGTTGCAGCATTGAAACTGCACTGATTCACTGTAACTTAATCAGTGTTTGAGATTGTGCAGCATACTGGACATTTCTGTCATCTTGAGCCAGAATGGATCAGTGACCTGAATGAAAACAGCTCGATCATGTGATCATGCTGAGCTGCAGACAGGATGAAGTGTTTATGGTGTCGTGGCCCGAGAGCCTCATGGGACAGACGTTGAGGCAGATACGTGGATAAACGCCTGTGTTTTGTTCTGAAGGGTCGCACCAACATTTGGGGGAATTCTCTTATTTGCCGTCAAGGCCGACGTTTGATGAGAGGCTGAATGTTCGTCTCTCTCGCCCTGGGTCACGGATTCACAAGATCACGGGTTTACCTGAAGGTTTGGAGATCAGGTGAGAATCCTGCAGAGGTCTGCTTGTTCAGAGATGCAGCTGTCTCCGTTGAGACATGGTGAAAGGATGAGAGGTGTCTAAACGTCCCTCACAGGTGTTTGAAGTCTCTTCTGAGACCCTGTGATGTGTTCGCCCTCAGCCTCCAGGGGTTAAAGTCATGTGGACGTAGGAGGAGGAGCCCACTGGTGATGTTTTATTCCAGGTTAATGGAAACAAAGAGAAGAGACGGGTACACGTCCTCTCATCTGTCTGGTCGACCCCAAATGAGACAGTTCCTGAAATGTTGGCGCTTCCCTTTAAGGCAGGGACTTGGGACTTTTTATACAATTTTACAGAGTAAAGTTTTTAATCTCTCGACTAAAAACTGGTTTTACTGAGCAGATTGTTGTCCAGAGATCATCCATCAAAGTCAAAGTTAGAGAAAACAGCATTCGTTCTGATTTCAGCCTGATGTTGGATGTAATGACAGAAGCACATAAATGATGCTCACTGTGTTTCATAACACACAACAAACTCTGGCCTTAATGAAATACAAGCACGGTGCGTTGATTTAACTAAATGAAAGAAGCTTTAGGGCGGTTTAGTAATTAAAATGTCCTTCTTCAGTCCATTTAAATGTGCAGGAATAACTGCGCTGATAATCTAATCAGTGAACCTTCAAATCAAAACTGGTGACAAAGATCTTTTATTTACCTGCTTTTTTACCAGCTTTGCCTCTTTGGCTTCCTGCAGCTGCAGAGTTTTGTGGTTCCGCTGTTGGAGCAGGAGGATATTAAAACATTTAGAGCCACAGTGAGCCAGCTGTGGTCACATCTGCTGCTGGTTGCACCTGTTTCCTCTGGAGCAGTGTTGACTGGTCTAGAGTCATTTTAACGTTGATTATCAGACACTTTTAGCGCCGTCGAGGTCAGATTTTCTGCTTTTAGGGAAAAAATATTTGCTTTGTGATTTTAAACATCTGTGACAGAAACATTCAACATGGACCAGACCTTCAACCAGGTGTGAACGCTCCTCGCTGGTCCTTCAGCGCTACATTGTAACGTCCTGTAGGTCCTGGAAACAAACCCAGCTGATCCGTTCTGTCACAGTCAGGAAGAAGAGAGGAGTTCCTGCACTGCTTTCATTCCTCTCAACAGCAGCTTTGTCGGCACACATCTGCTTGACTTGAACCCTAAAAGCATCCTGGTCATTTTCTTTTCTCCAGCTGTCGTCACTGCCGGTGACATCTGTGACAGTCAGGTTTTTTTTCTGTCACTGTGCTCTAGGTGGGCAGAAATCTCTTTATGTAACAAAACATTCTGACTATAAAATCCAAATAAAACACGTTTAATGCTCCTTACATTCGGCCCTTCATTTCTTTTTTAAAATACAGCATTGGTCTATTCCAGACAACACAAAGCAGGTGAGGAAAGAGTTCAAACCTCAGATTTCTGAATAATCCTCTGTTCCAGGAGCAAAGGCTCCTCGTCTCAGCCGTTTCTTGTTTTTCTTTCTTCTGTTGATGTAAAGTAGATTTTTCCTGTTTGAAGGAATCAAAGATTCTGTTCTGATGTGGATGGACCTCAGCTCTGTCAGGCTCCTCCCCTAGCTGCTGATGTCAGCGGAGCGTCGGACTGCTGATGAACTGATGACGTGTCAGCTCACATCTGAACCACAACGCTGATGAGATTTAAAAAGAAGATAAATGGAAGCTAAGTGATCCATCATCAAAGACGCCACGCTGTCACAAAAGCCAGTTAATTCTAAGTCTGACCTTATTTGACCTTCATCTGGATAAAATATCACTAATTACAGATGTTAATTAAAAAAATGTCACAAATCTAAATACGTTTTGAAGGAATGCTTTGCAGCCCAGAATGTTTTTATTTTTGTTTTATTTCATTCAAAATAAAATGGGTTTTTTTCATATTCTTACTTCAAGGGTATATTACTATGGAGCCCCGTTTGGGTCATAATTCAATGAATAAATGAGTCTATTATTATGAAATACAGGCGTTTATTATTATGAAATATTTCCCATTATTATGATAATGGTTTTGTTTGTCATAAGAATGAGCTTTTACATAATAACGGCTTTGTTTTTCATAAGAATGATTTGTGTGTCAATCACAGCAAAGAGGGCAGAGCCATTTATGTGATTGGCTGCTCTTTCATTCAGGCATAAGCAACAGAACAGTGAATATCGATAGTGGGCGAGAGGTGTTATGTATATACTCCAGGCCAGTAGGTGGCAGAATGCACCTCAGTTTACGGGGGCATACGGGAAAACTTGATTTTGACGGCATGGCGACAGGAGAAAGATCCTTTTCTGACTTACTCTGAGAGGTAGCCAACAGGCTCGATGCGAGTCCCCCACCAACTAGTCGATGTCAGAGCGTAGAATGGAGAAGGATCAGCCAATGAGCGTGCAGCTCAACCACTGGTCCCGCCCACTGGCAAAACGTCATTATTACGTAAAAGCTCATTCTTATGAAAAACGAAGCCATTATGTAAAAACTCATTCTTAGATTAAAAAAGGCTATTCTGAAATAAACTATTATGCATTAATCTAAGATTAAATAATAATAAAATATATTTCATAATAATCAAATTTTTTTCATAATAATGGGAAATATTTCATAGTAATAAACACGTATTTCATAATGATGGGATACATTTCATAATAATGGATACATATTTCATAATAATAAACGCCTGTATTTCATAACAATAGACTCATTTATTCATTGAACTATGACCCAAATGGGGCTCCATATACAACGACAAAAAATATTAATAAAAAGGTTCAATGACGGTCAAGAACCCACCACAGTATTTTTTTAGTATAGTTATTAGCCATGTTAGAACATTTAATAGCTCGCTAGCCAGCTATCAGCCTGCCTCGTTGTCTACAAATATATATGGCCCTGGATATTTATTTTGTTAGGTATAAAGTGAGGCTAGTGATAACGTCACTTTATTAATTATATTAATACAATGCTGCGACTGTCTCATGTTAACATAGCTCTGGTGTGGGACAGACCTATGGACCAGAGCTAATGCTAACGGAGAACTCATCACCCTCCCTGCTGCTAAATCATATTGTTACTTTCCAGGCATTAAAATCCCTCACTTTTTGGCAAAATTTGCCGTTTTGAAGTCAAAAAGGGTGACCTACATGAATCGTGTAGATCCGAGGAGTTTTCTTTTTTGAGGGGTGGGGGGGTGTTGGAGTCGGGAGATTTTTTATTTTTTAATTATCATATAATTGCCCTGATAAGCGAACTGAGCACTTAAGAAATCGGTCCTTTAAATGACACTTGCAGTAAATTCTGTCCAGAACCAATCAGGTCAGATTGATCCATTATTCCAGTCAGACCAACGTTCTTCATTCATGCGTACTTGGAGAAACTCTGAGGTTATATTGCTAAGTGGGACTAGTAGCAGGAGCTAGTGATGTCCACGCCAGGGATGAGGCAGACAAACGTACGTTAACATATCCTACCTACATTTTTTTTTTTTCTTCAAGATGGCGCCACGGTAGGCAGCTTGTTGTCACAGCTCCTAGAGTTATCCTTGTTTTTTCTCACGTTTGTTTGTTTCTAAGTTTGTTGTCCCGACTCTCTGGGTTGTGTCCTTTTTTTTGTATTTTCTACACTATGGACCTGCAAATTTTCATAAGAATAGTAGCATGTCTTCTACTCTTTTTTGGACTTTTCACCACCACATCAGCAGAACCTGTGAGCTGTCCCATTGTTTACAGCCGGGATCAGCTATTAGCATGG
The DNA here is from genome assembly GCA_018398805.1 of Hirundichthys speculiger. NCBI lineage: Eukaryota > Metazoa > Chordata > Actinopteri > Beloniformes > Exocoetidae > Hirundichthys > Hirundichthys speculiger. Next base: position 34,565 of record JAGFBZ010000740.1, on the reverse strand, counting down.
AGCAACAGGAGGGTGCTCCCTGAAGAGAGACCTGAAATTCCTAAGGAATTAAGGCGTCGGAGAAGGAGCTGCAGAGCTGGAGCTAAGTACCGGGAGAGGAGGAGACGGTACAAACCGAGCATTCCATCGGTTCTCATGGGTAACGTAAGATCTTTACCCAACAAGATGGAAGAGCTAACGGCGCTAACCAGACTGCAGTGGGAGTACCAGCAGAGCAGCCTCCTGCTGTTCACAGAGACTTGGCTCACGGACCACACACCGGACTCCGTCGTAACCCTGGATGGCTTTCAACTGGTGAGAGCAGACCGGAGCGTGAGGGAGAGCGGTAAGAGGAGAGGATGTATGTGAATGAGAGATGGTGTAACCCAGGACATATCACCGTGAAGGAGCAGCGCTGTAATAAAGACATTGAACTGTTAGCGGTTAGCCTTCGGCCATACCACCTGGCTCGGGAGTTCTCACATGTCATTGTGTTGACTGTGTACATCCCGCCCTCGGCTGATGCTACGACAGCCTGCGAGGACATTCACACCACTGTCTCTCAGCTGCAGACGGCACATCCACAGTCCCTCATTATTATCTCCGGGGGCTTCAACCATGCATCGCTCTCCACCACTCTCCCAAATTTCACCCAGTACGTCGACTGCCACACAAGGGACAACAGAACTCTGGACTTGCTGTTTGCCAACACAAAAGAGGCTTACAGCTCATCACCCCTCCCCCCGCTGGGCCACTCAGACCACAACCTAGTCATCCTTCCCCCCACCTACACCCCCATGGTGAAGAGGAAACCCCCCATCAAGAAGGTGATGTGGTCTGAGGACTGCAGTGAGGCCCTGAGAGACTGCTTTGACTGTACGGACTGGCAGGAGCTCTGCAGGCCCCATGGTGAGGACATCGACACCCTCACCCACTGCTTAACGGACTACATCAACTTCTGCGTGGAGAACACTGCGCCGACCAAGAAGGTGCGGTGTTTCTCCAACAACAAACCATGGGTGACCCCGGAGCTGAAGGCCCTGCTGAATGAGAAGAGGGCTTTCAAATCCGGGAACAAAGAGAAGCTGAGGAGGGTGCAAAAGGATCTTAAACACAAGATCCGGAGGGGCAAGGAGAGCTTCAGGAGGAAGATGGAGGAACAGCTCAAGCAGAGCAAAGTCAGAGAAGTCTGGAGCAGTATGAATAAGATCTCTGGCCGCCTTGAGGACAATGGAGGGGCCACAACTTCTGCTGACCGGGGGTGGGCTAACGACTTGAATTTGTTTTTCAACAGATTCGACTCTGGGCCACTTAACACCCCCCCCATCCTCCATCAACCCCCCCTTCCCATGCTGCCCCCCCACCCCTCCTGGTGCAGCACTATCGTTACCTGCACTCTCCTCAGACGACTCTGCTTCACCCCCTTTTTCACATCCACCAACAACAAAGCCAGCCACAACCCCCCCCGCCAGCCCAGCCTCCACCTCAGAGCTGATCAGGTGAGGAGTCAGCTCAGAAGGACAAAGATCAGGAAGGCAGCGGGTCCGGATGGAATCAGCCCCAGACTGCTCAGGGATTGTGCAGACCAGCTCTGTCAGGTGGTCCTGCATATCTTCAACCTGAGTCTGAGTCTGAGGAGGGTTCCTGAACTGTGGAAGACTTCCTGTGTGGTTCCAGTGCCAGAGATTGCACACCCCAGGGAGCCCAACCACTTCAGACCTGTTGCCCTGACTTCACACCTGATGAAGGCCATGGAGAGGCTCATCCTGCAGCACCTCCGCCCACTGGTGAGCTCAGCGCTGGACCCCCTGCAGTTTGCAGGGGGTCCATCTACCTCCTACATCGATCCCTCTCTCACCTGGAGCAGGTGGGAAGCACTGTAAGGGTCATGTTCTTTGACTTCTCCAGTGCTTTCAACACCATCCAGCCTGCACTGCTGAGAGGGAAGCTGGAGGCAGCTGGAGTGGACCAGCAGCTGACTACATGGACCATTAACTACCTCACCAACAGACCACAGTACGTGAGGCTCCAGAACTGGGTCGGACGTGATAGTCTACAGCACGGGGGCACCGCAGGGAACAGTCCTCTCACCCTTTCTGTTCAGCCTGTACACTTCTGACTTCATGTACAGCTCAGACCACTGCCATCTACAGAAGTTCTCGGATGATACGGCCATCATCGGATGCGTATCGGACGGGAATGACCGGTAATACAGGGGGGTCATCAGGGACTTTGTCAACTGGTGTGAGATCAACGCTCTGCAGATCAATGCCAGTAAGACAAAGGAGATGGTGATAGACTTCAGGAGGAAGTCACCCCCTACCACACTGGTGAACATCCAGGGAAAGGACATTGAGACAGTGGACTCATACAAGTACCTGGGTGTTCATCTCAATAACAAACTGGACTGGTCAACCAACACAGATGTCCTGTACAAGAGGGGCCAGAGTCGACTCCACCTACTGAGGAGACTGAGGTCCTTCGGAGTCTGCAGGACTCTGTTAAAGACTTTTTATGACTCTGTTGTGGCATCTGCCATCTTTTACTCAGTAGCCTGCTGGGGGGGCGGATGCTCCGACAGAGACAGGAACAGGATCGACAAATTAGTGTGGAGGTGGAGCTCCGTGCTGGGTTGTCCCCTAGAGTCTGTGATTGTGGTGGGTGAGAGGAGGATGTTAGCGAAGCTGACATCCATCATGGACAACCCCCATCACCCTCTGCATGAGAGCGTGGGTGCGCTGAGCAGCTCCTTCAGTCAGAGACTGAAACACTCTCGCTGCAGGAAGGAGCGCTTTCACAGGTCTTTATACCAACTGCAGTTAGACTCTACAACGCATCATGACGCTGAGAGTCACTCGGACAATTTTTCACACTCACAGTGCCCCCCACACACACACACACACACAAACACACACACGCATACTTACTCCACATACACACACATCTACAGCTGACACACACATATTATTATTATTTATTCATTTATCTAAATACCTCCACAACCCTCCACCCATAACTGCATACTGTGTATGCTTGCTGCTGTAAATTGCTGCTGTAAATAGTGTTGCTTACAAATTTTTTTCTACTGTATATATTTGTTCCTCTTCTGTTCATATATATATATTGTTTATATATTGTTTATTTTTGTTTTTTTCTGTATATTGAGCTGTGGTAATGAACAAATTTCCCTGTCGTGGGATCAATAAAGTTCTATCTTATCTTATCTTATCTTACATAATGTAGGTAACCATAACTCACCAAATTCAATCCACTGGTAAATGTGGGCTACATTTACCAGTGGATTGAATTTGGTGAGTTATGGTTTCAATCGTTTTCATACTTTGAGGTATAACCAAGTTACTGCCGTTCGCTACAGCTAACGTTAAACCAGCGGTTCCCAAACTTTTTTAGCCGTGCACCCCCTTCTATGTCTCAACCGGGTTGACGCACCCCCGATCCCCCACCCCTTAAAAAAAAACGCAACAAGCTTTATTATAGCCATATTAAAGTCGCCATGTTTATTCATGCTAAAATGACCAGAACACACATATAACATAATAATCACAATCACAACAATGCGCTCTCGCATTTAAATTAAACTGAAACACTGTAACACAGTTCCAATATAATGAAACAAAGTTATGCGCAGGCTTCCACTTTTAAGAGCAAAGAGGATGGATGACATGCTCAGACTCAGTGGCAGAAAGCAGATAAGTTGAGGAAAATGTTAGAATACTTTGAACACTGAACAAAAATTGCAGCAAGTTTAAATGACCGTGGAACTAACACAACCCGTCATCATAACACAGCATTGAGCATATTTGCGAGAATAAATAAAGTAGAGGCCACAAGCTAGGTGCAAATGCAGTGGTAGAAGAATATAACTTCTTCTTCTACGCTTCACTTTAAGATGACGTGCATTTTGAATAGCCTGCATTTATTTATTCATTAAAATTACAGTTTTTGATTTAAAATTTTACAAAGGAAATGTTTATTTACACATCTTTATTGTGTGAAAAAAAAAAAAAAATTATCAGACCGCCATTACATTTTTCATCTCGCGCACCCCCTAGAGGCAGCTTGTGCACCCCTGGGGGTGTGCACACCCCACTTTGGGAATCCCTGCGTTAAACACTGTCAGAGCTAGCCAAAGCTCTGGTGAAAAACAGCTCCCGTTTGCTCAGAAGTTTGTGTCAAGCTTGTGTAGTTAACGGTAACATAAAAGAAGAAACACAGGCTTCTTTCTAATAACTCTGTAACTGGTGAATCCATGTCAGGGACGTGTGAGGATGATATTCACTGAGGGCTGAGAAGGATGTAAGTGAAGTTGTAAACTCTAGTCACTTGATACCCTAACCCAGCCACTCCCAAACTTCAGAATACCAAGGCCCAATTTGAAGTGTGAAAAATCTCTGCGACCCTTTAATCAACTGTTAACAGTTAATCACATCTGTGGTCAACATACAGGATTAGAAGCATCCATCCATCCATTTTCTATACCCGTTTCATCCTTAAAGGGTCACGGGGATCTGCTGGAGCCTATCCCAGCTGTCTACGGGCGAAAGGCAGGGGTCCACCCTGGACAGGTCGCCAGTCCATCGCAGGGATTAGAAGCAATGTTCTGATATTAATGTGAGGGGTCAACAACTAAGGTGACACTTGTCATATTAAATTAAGATGACAGTAGAATAACACTTAACTGGTTTGTTTAATTACATCTTAATGTTTTTTTAAAATCATTTTATAAATATTTTAGTTATTAAAAACATATTTAAAAAAGATCGAGAATTTAAAACATATTTGTTTAACTTTATTGACCTCTCACGGCCCCCCTGCAGTACCACGACGGCCCAACAGGGGGCCCACACTTTGAGAATCAATCCCCCAACCCCCCTTGCACCTGAAGTATTTCCTTCACCTTTTTAACCCCAGACACATTTTCATGTCTGCTTTTACTAAACGGTGGTTAAATCAATCATCAACTAAACAAAGTAAACTTACCTTGGAGTAAATGTAGGTGTGTTTTGTAACTTTCCCCACGTTAAGCCTGCATTTTTCCAGCGTTTGTTTCGGCTTGGGAAAGGGAATAAAAATCTCTCCTCCAAAAAATCTCTCCTCCATGTAGCTGGACTTTGTGAGCAGCTCATTGTCATCATTATGGAGATATACTGGTTCTAACGGTTGTTAACTGTTTTAACGGCTGTTAACGGCTGTTAACTGGAGTTAGCACTCGGACCACGGGACCTGGCATGAAAAGGAGCGCTGGACGCTAGCAGCTCCTCTAGTACACCAGACTGGTGTACTGAAACTTGAATTTCCCCCTTGGGGGATTAATAAGGTATTTTTGAATTTGAATTTGAATTTTTGTAGCGGCTGAGTGAATGTGGTCTGGACTCTGTGGAGGAGAGTCATGGTTTCAGAGACGCTGTAGAAAGACAGAATACCTGCTCTGTGGTCAGTGTCGTACCTGAACGCGTTCATTGAACTAAAAGTTCACGAACTAGTTCATATTTTGTGCGAACGTGAACTGAACGCGCTCTCGTTCCCCTTGACGAGCGTCGGGTGTGAATGAGTTCATTTGGGAAATTGTGAAGTTTTTCCTTCATATCTTTAACATACTGTAGAGAGAAGCTGAAAGGGAAACTACAGTTTTACATGGGCTGTCCCTTCAATGCTAATGCTAATGCTAATGTGAATTCAGGATTCTGAATTGGACCAATAGTTTTCGACAGATAAAATAATTGCTGTTTGTGGTGGTGTAGTATATGGGCAGTGGCAATTATTTAGACAAATAATTGCTCGCAGCAACATTGAAAAAGAATATTTAAAAAAAGAACTAAAAATGAACTATAAGTAAGTAGAAATGTCACAGAACAAGCCACACCCAAGTTGTGTTTTTCTCTTTTTTTCCTCTGTGACCCACTGATCTGCAGTTCAGCTTCTGCAGCTCTCTCCTGTTACAGCTCAGTGATTTCACCAATCCCTAAGCTGTCAGATCAGTAAAGGGGAGGAACTGGGAAATAAACAGAGCTGAGCTCTGTGTTGTGGTGAAGGGAGGAGTCATGAGACGCTGCTTCGCTCCAGGAAATGAAGAACTTTGAGGATACATTCATTTCACCCATTCCAGTTTGGACACTTGCATGTTGAAGACATGTCTAACTAACTCCAGCTGTTGAGCATTTTTATCATTTGATCCAAGTCAGAGAAGAATCGATGGCTGATCTCGTCCAGACGGATGATTTTGAACGTGGTCTTTGCTTCCATCTAGTGTCTGATTGATGGTACTACAGCTGACAGGAACAGTCTCAGGACATCTGTCCACCTGTTATCTGTTCCTGATTTTACCTTTTCATAGTCATGACATGCATGTTTTTGGACTGTGGGAGGAAGCTGGAGGAAACCCACGGAAGCACCTGAGGTTCAGACCAGGAACCTTCTAGCTGTGAGACAACAGTGCTGACCACCAAGACACCGTGCTGACCCATTTCATTACCAAAAAACAGAATTCAACTTTTATTGTGTGAAATGGAAACCCAACAACAACATAAGTTGGAACATCATTTAAAAAGTTCTAGAAAAGACAAAGAAAACATCTAACATCATTTTCTCATCAGTGAACTGACTCCAGTTAATTTCTACATCTGATTCAGTGATAATCATCATGAACCCACTGTTGTGGGTTTAGAAGAACAAGAGACATTCACAATAAATCACACTGAACGTTACTGAATACAGCTTCCACCTCTCAAGAATCATAACAGCAAAAACTAAAAGAGGTTCATCAGTTTTGTTTCCTCCTAAATAGATTCTCACTAAACAGTCAAACTCAGGTTTTTTTCTCACTTCCACACACTTTTTTTGCACACTGCATCTCAGTGATTCCAACCCAAATGTTTTCAGATCTGTGAAGAGGGAGGACCCAGCAAAGGTCCTGTCAGCTCAACTGGTTCTTTGAAAGGGGAGCCCTTAGCAAAAAGTTGCATACTTAAGTACATTTTTTAAAGTATACTTGAGCATAAGTACAAGTATAGAAAGTATACTACAGACCATGTATGTTTAGTGTACTGGAAAGTATATAAATTTAATAGTTTTTCAGACTAAAATGGAACATTTCAAGTTTCTAAAAGTATTCTTGAAAGTTTGCAACAGTATATAACTAGAAAAGCACTCGGAGAGCGCAGACCTCCGCCAAGCCCAACAGTTCCCCCATATAGCGATTTACAGATTGCAATAAAATCCGCCTTCTGAATCAGATCCGGATCAGCCTTTGAAATTTGATAGAGGTTCCCATTGTCAATCCCTGAATCAAATTTCATGAGTTTGGGGCAATAATTAACGGAAATATTGAGAAACAAAATTTTCGGCCCCATTGACCGCAATGTCCGCAGAGGTCCGTACCAGAACCAGAACCAGCATGATGCCACCGTTAACGCATTGATTCACGCTGATAGTTAACCCACTGAAATTCCCCTCAGCTCTGACTCTCTCATCACCACTTTGGGTTCTTCACCCTTATTACGTTAGCTACTAAAAAAAAAGTCACTATCTGTACCGCTAGTGTTAATTCAGTTGTCTCGATAGAAGGAGTCACCTCAGTGAACGTAGCGTTAATATCTGTTGGGATTTAGGATTAACTTAGAGAACTGTTTTAACTGTTAAAGCTAAAACTTTATTGCTTGTGGCATTGCTGGCTGCTTTTATGACCGTGAGTCCTCAGTTGGCCGCTTTACGACTTAAACGACTGGAACATCCTGACATCCTGACCTGCTGTCTTCCAAGGAAGTTTGCAACAGCATAGATAACACATTTAGTGACATCTCATCTCCTGGACAAACAACAACTGCATGTGTCTGGACCTGTGATTCAGAGCTGTTGGCCACCTGGATTCTGAGACAAATAAACTCAGAAGAATGCGAGGATCCGCCTTCTGGAGCTTTAAAAACACAGAGACTTGACTGTTCTGTGTGCATTTTCCTGGCATCTCTCTGTGGTGTTAAGGCAATGCATCAATCGGCCGATTAAAATATTCTGCATGGCATATTGAATCTTTGTATTCATCATTGTATATTAAACTCTTTAATTGGTCTTTGTTTCTAGTCTCATCAATGGTAGATAAAAGAACACGGAGAATTACTTTCATGTCATAAACACATGTTAACGTTAGCTAGCTATGCGCTAACCACTCTCATTTCTCCTTTCTGCTTTATCCGTGCTGCGAGGGAATAACTTCCTGATATCCATCCACAGAAGCACAGAAGTGTTTGAGTCAAATCAGAACCAAAATAAAATAAAATAATGATATTATGTAAGTATTCAGCAAGTTGTTGCGGGCTAACGTTACGTACCTTAAATCACTCAGCTGCTAGACAGCTTCTCTCTCTCTCTTTCTGAATTAATTACCATGTTATGTAGCTATGTATGCATTTTGTTGCGTATGCTATGTAGACTTAAAACTCTGAAGTGATTTTTATTTTTTTTACTGGTGAAATTTATACTGGGGCGCTGCAGATCAGTACTGGGGCATGTTCCCCAGTAAAATATGTCTGGCCGATGCGTTGGCGCAAGGCCGCTCGCCACAGTCTGAAGACGTAACTGCACTCAAGGGGTGTGATGAGATAGCCCTTACACTTACTTCGGAGGGCCAACATTGAGGACCAAAGACTGAGAGTTAAGGGAGGAACTGGAATTGGCCATAAATGTTAAGCATGAGTTAATGACTTGACCTTATTATGGACTTGGAGCAAAGTATCCTAAATATTATTACTTTGTGGCAGAAAGATGTAAAAAGTATACTAAAGTATAAGTTTTATTTTTTTTTTAACTCTTTACAATTTAAAAAGCAGTCAACTCCAATAATTTCATGGATACTGTATATATTTTTTCTTTTTTTTTTTTTTAACATGAAAGGTGATAACATATATTTTTGTAAAGGTTTATAAAACCAGCATTCAAACTATCTTAACAGCTCAAATCTAATACACAGAAAATATGCAGTCCATTGTTATATATGACAAATAAATGAACCAGATCTCCAAATTTTAACTTTGAAAGCTGCTAAATTGTTTTAACAATTATAAAAATGTAAAAGTCAGTCATAATGATTTGGAAATTTCACCATAGAAACTATAAATTGATATTAACCATATAAAACATTTAAAATAAGAAGAGCTGAACAGTTAAAACTAACATAATTCTCCTCTATAACAAACTAAGATATGTCAAAGTAACTAGTGATTTTTAAAACATTTGACATCTAACTGTGTTCCTATTATAAAACCAACCATCTATCATTGAGATTATTTTAAATTAATGAACTCAGCAGTGGTTCCGCTAGAACGTGAAACCCAAATTCCAGCATGTAGAGGATGAGCAAATGTGGTCTGGACTCTGTAGAGGAGAGTCATGGCTTTAGGGGAGATGTCGTAGAAAGACAGAATACCTGCTCTGTGATCCAGGTAAACTCCAACTCTGGAGGAACCAGGACCTGAAACTGGAGTTTGAACGTTGTTGTGCCAAAATATGTAACCGTCTGTCCAGCAACATAATGTCCAAGATTTGTTGTTAAATCCAAATTGACATTGGTCCGAGTCCCCTGCTCTCTTGATATTCTTGTATGCAACTGCAACTTCAACTCCTCCTCTCAACTCCACCTCCCAGTAACAACGTCCAGTCAGACTCTGTTTACTCAGGACCTGCCACCTGTTAGTGAATCTGAGTGGATGACTGGAATAAGACTGTTGGTTTTTTCATTGTTGTCACTCTTCTGTTCCCCTCTGATAATAACAGATATGTGTTTGCTGTGTTTGGATCCAGTGTGATTTTTCGTGAATATTTTAAGAATCCAGCTCTGGTCTTTGGTTCCTCTGATGACACTGGAACATCCACTTCAGCCACTGACAGTGAGATGTTTGTCCATGTCTCTCTCAGAAGCTCCTGTAGTTTATCTCTGGTCTCTGACACAGCTGCTGTCACATCCTCAAAGTACCTCAGAGGACCAGTATTGATGATGGATGAGTGTGGAGACTCACTGAGTGGTGACAGTGAGGGGTAGTTGTGGAGAAACTGGTTGTGATCCTCTGTTTGTGACAGCTGCTTCATCTCCGCATCTTTCCTCTTCAGATCAGTGATCTCCTGCTCCATCTTCTCCTGAAGCTCTTTGACTCGACTCACTTCAGTTTCCTGCTGGGATCTGACCTGCTGCTTCACATCAGAGCTTCTTTTCTGGATGAGACGGATCAGCTCAGTGAAGATCTTCTCACTGTCCTCCACTGCTTTATCAGCAGAGACATTGATGGCCTCCACCTCCTGTTGAAGCAGCTTCACATCTTTCTCTCGGTCCTGGATTCTCTGCTGGATTTGTTGTCGACTCACCTCCAGCTCCTTCTGCTTCTCAGCTCTTTCTGCTGCAGCTGAGACTGTTTCATGACCTTTATGTTCATCCATTAAACAGAGATAACAGATACTCTGCTGATCAGTACGACAGAAAACCTTCATCACCTCATCATGACGAGAGCAGATGTTCTCCTGGAGCTTCTTGGAGGGGTCCACCAGCTGTGTTTCTTCAGTTGAGCTACATCATAGTGACGTTGGAGGTGTTTCTGACAGTAAGAAACTAAACAGACCAGACAGGACTTGACAGCTTTCAGCTTCCTCTCAGTGCAGACATCACAGGCCACATCTTCAGGTCCAGAATAGCAGTGATCGGCTGGAGCAGCTTGGAGTCCAGTCTTCTTCAGCTCCTCCACTAACTCTGCTAACATGGTGTTTTTCACCAGGACAGGCCTCGGTGTGAAGATGTTCCTGCACTGAGGACAGCTGTGGATTCCTTTCTGATCCTCTCCATCCCAGTGGGTTTTAATACAGTTCATGCAGTAGTTGTGTCCACAGGGAATAGTCACTGGATCCTTCAGTAGATCCAGACAGATCGAACAAGAGAACTTCAAAGAGTCCAGCTGTTTTCCTTGCTGCGCCATTTTAACTCTCTACAGCACTGAATGTCTCAGTGGTGTCACTTACTGCAACGTAAGTAGAAACGTCACAGAACAAGCCACACCCAAGTTGTTGTTTTTCTCTTTTTTTCCTCTGTGACCCACTGATCTGCAGTTCAGCTTCTGCAGCTCTCTCCTGTAACAGCTCAGTGATTTCACCAATCCCTAAGCTGTCAGATCAGTAAAGGGGAGGAACTGGAAGATAAACAGAGCTGAGCTCTTTGTTGTGGAGAAGGGAGGAGTCATGAGACGCTGCTTCGCTCCAGGAAATGAAGAACATTGAGGCGTAACCACGCATTCTTTGGTGGGGCCGTGTCCCTCCCCCAATACTGGAAAAATACCAATCTGTCCCCCCCAATATTATGTGTAAATATGTTAAATATTTCCTCCTTTTATGAAACCTGGCTCAACAGTCCGTCTCTTGTTATTTCCGAATATTTACCGATCAATTTATTACCGTTTATAAGGAACACTAAAGTGTGTGACCTCCCCCCTCCCAGTTATACACTTGGTTTGCGAACCATTTAAAACGGCTCTCGGTTTGAATCGCCGGCTCCGACAGGAGGAAACAATGGAAATGTTTAGTTTTCTTTAAAAATGTTTTTGAAAGAAAGGAGGCAGCAATGTCTTTACCCAAAAAGCAAAAAAAGCAGGACATTAGAAGTTTTTTCCAGACAGTAAGCAACTAGATAGCTAAAGAGGAGTGATGTTGTCATACTGAGTGTGTTAATTTTTAAATTAATTTGAAATATTTAACTCGTTAAAAAGGGCTCAGTTTGTTAGTTGAGCTAGCTAGCTTGAAGTGAAGAGACTGTGATATGATATGATGTGTCTTCCGTGTGTCGTGTGTATGTAACGCCAGTAATACAAGCAAACTGAGAAATGTAAATTGTTGTTTGTTCAGTCTTGTATGCACTTTTACTGTTAAACTTTTTTTTTTTTTTTTTTACTGTCAAATGAATAAATCTGTATATATATTAAATTAACATCAATATTTTACATTTAATTCTTTGTACAAATCTATGATTTCGGTGAATACCACTTTGAAAATATGGTCAAAGGTTAGGAAGAAGTTAAAACTTCCATTATCTATATCTAGAGCAGTGAAAATTGCACACAATATTGACTTCGTTCCATCCAAATTGGAGGTAGGATTTAAAAAGTGAGAAGAAAAGGCCTAATCCTCCTAGAGCAATTATTTGAGGGAGGAGTCCTGATGTCTTTTGAACAGCTTCAGCATAAATACAACCTTCCAGCCAATGATTTTTTAAGTATTTACAGCTGCGGCATTATTTACTAACACATAAAGAATGGGACAGATTATGTACATCATCATCTAATATGGAACAGTTTTTTATGTTAACAATTAAAGGCACTGTTAAAAAGAAGATCATATCACACATATATAAGATATTACAAGAAGAACTAACAGAGAACAGCTTAGACATGAAGGAAAAATGGGAACTGGAGATGAATACTATAATTTTGGATACAAATTGGGAACTGTCTTGTAGAGAGGGACATAAAATAACCAGCTGCCCTACTTGGAAGGAATTTGACTGGAAAGTCAGGATGAGATTCTTCAGGACTCCTCTTATCACCTCAAAATCCGGTGGTACCACTGATCGGTGCTGGAGAGGCTGTGGTCTGGTAGGAGACCACACACACATCTTTTGGGACTGTCCAAAACTTAAAGAATATTGGCAGAATATACAAAAAGAAATTAAAGAATGTTTAAACATATTTCTACCCTTAAAACCATCTTACGTTATACTGGGAATATTACCAGAAGATATAGACAATAATAACCAGATATTACTGAGAGTCCTACTCTTAATTGCTAAAAAGATGATCACAGTCTCCTGGCTAAGGCCGAACCCCCCCTCAGTAGCACAATGGAGGGAAAGAGTTAAGGAGGTTTACCACATGGAAAACATAACTGCAAGGTTACAATTAAAAACAGATTTATTTTTAAATAAATGGTTCCCAATAATTTCATATTTATTTAATGTACCCCCTTTTTAAAAAAAATGTATTTATTTATTTTGTCTTATTTGTTTACTTGATTTCTTTTCTTATTAGGCTGATGGTTTGAAAATGTAACAACCTGTTTGTTTATCTGCTTTGTCTTGTTTTCCCTGGATCCATGGACAAAAAGACTATTCATTCTACCTGTACCTAAATAATGGATGGAAATTGAAGAGACGCTGATACTCATGGACTGCTCCTTAAGGTCATTGATGGCCTTGCCATGTAACATGCTTTGTACTGTACGACTAACTGTTAAAAGGAAATAAAAAGAAGTTCAAAAAAAAAAATCTATGATTTCATTCACATTAAACGTTTCAGTGTAAATGTGCAGACATTCATTTTGAGACAAATCAACAAAATACAAATTAACTTGGAATTAATGTCTATACCATGGTTACGCCCTTGCATTCATTTCACCCATTCCAGTTTGGACACTTGCATGTTGAAGACATGTCTAACTAACTCCAGTTGTTGAGCATTTTTATCATTTGATCCAAGTCAGAGAAGAATCGATGGCTGCTCTCGTCCAGACGGATGATTTTGAACGTGGTCTCTGCTTCCATCTAGTGTCTGATTGATGGTACTACAGCTGACAGGAACAGTCTCAGGACATCTGTCCACCTGTTATCTGTTCCTGATTTTACCTTTTCATAGTCACGGTGGTCTGCTGGAGCCCATCCCAGCTGTCTTTGGGTGAAAGCTGCTTGAACTTTAACTGCAGAGTATTTATTCAGAGTTTTAACAAGAACAACACATACGGCTCAGTTGATGAGTAGAAATTCTTGACTTATCAGATAACATATTTTCACTCACTGTGAAGAATGAAAATGATTAAAAACCCTCAGATTCTGAAAAATAACAACAAAAAAACAGAGAAAATGTTAATTCTAGGATCCCACAGCATCTTAAAAATACTCATTTTGTTTCATCATTTCATTATGACAAAACAGACTTTGACCTTTTTTGTGTGTCACATGTGTGAAACGGAAAACCAACAACAACGTAAGTTGGACCACCCTTTAAAAAGTTCTAGAGAAGAAAACAATCTAAATAATTTTCTTATCAGTGAACTGATTCCAGTTTATTTCTACAATTTATTCAGTGATAATCATCATGAATCCACTGTTGTTGAAAAAACAATATATATCTAAATATTATATTTAACCACGTGTTGACTCGAACATCTGGAGTCACACCTTTCACCTCAGCAGATCGATGCAGAATGACCAAGAGCTGCAGATGGTTTCAAGAACAGAACTAGAATACACTAGAAAAAATATATATATACATCCTGCAGGTGTCAGAGTGGGAACTAAAAGAAATTAGACGTAATAAAGGTCCATGTTTGGAACTAAGTTCACCACTCTAAAAAAGTTAATCAGGAACAAAACCATAGAAGATAATGTTTACTGTCCACCACAGTAACAATAGAACAATGACGTTAACCAGGTTGATTTAAATGCTTCAGATCCTCTCAACATGAAAGTTAATAAAATGTATGTATGTGATTCTATGCAGTTTAATGAATAAAGATTATATACTATGTATTTTCTGAAAAAAAAATGTAAAGGATTTAATTTAGATGAAGGTCTGAAGGCACCAAGACTTTATTATTCATTCTTATATTCGTTAGTCTCTCTTGTCAGATTTTCTTTCCTGCAGTTCTTATTTTGATGCCTTAAAAACAAAATATTTCCACATATGTGGAACGTCTGTGTTCATGGTGTCGGTTGCCGCGGTGACCGGTGATCTAGTCCTCTGACCATCTCACCTCAGTGCTGCTACCTGCATTTGTTTATGGAGTCATTTCACTCAGTCATTTGTGTCTCTCCTCTTCTCTGTCCTCCTCCTCCTCTCTCTGTCCTCCAATCCTCTCTCTGTCTCCTCTCTCTCTGTCTCCATCTCCTCTCTCTGTCCTACATCCTCCTCTCTCTGTCCTACATCCTCTCTCTGTCCTCTCTGTCCTCTGTCCTCTCTCTGTCCTCCATCCTCTCTCTGTCCTCCATCCTCTCTCTGTCCTCCATCCTCTCTCTGTTCTCCATCCTCTCTCTGTCCTCCACCCTCTCTCTGTCTCCTCCACATCCTCCTCTCTCTGTCCTCCATCCTCTCTCTGTCCCTCCCATCCTCTCTCTGTCCTCCATCCTCCTCTCTCTGTCCTCCATCCTCTCTCTGTCTCTCCATCCTCTCTCTCTCTCTGTCCTACATCCTCTCTCTTTCCTCCACTCCTCTCTCCTCTGTTCCTCCATCCTCTCTCTGTCCCTCCATCCTCTCCTCTGTCCTCTCTGTCCATCCTCTCTCTGTCTGTCCTCCATCCTCTCTCTGTCCTCCAACCTCTCTCTGTCCTACATCCTCTCTTTGTTCTCCATCCTCTCTCTGTCCTACATCCTCTCTCTGTCCTCCATCCTCTCTCTGTCCTCCGTCCTCTCTCTGTCCTCCATCCTCTCTCTGTCCTCCAACCTCTCTCTGTCCTCCATCCTCTCTATGTCCTCCATCCTCTCTCTGTTCTCCATCCTCTTTCTGTCCTACATCCTCTCTCTGTCCTACATCCTCTCTCTGTTCTCCATCCTCTCTCTGTCCTCCGTCCTCTCTCTGTTCTCCATCCTCTCTCTGTCCTCCATCCTCTCTCTCCTCCTCTCTCTGTCCTCCATCCTCTCTCTGTCCTCCATCCTCTCTCTGTCCTCCATCCTCTCTCTGTCCTCTCTCTCTCTCTCTCCATCCTCTCTCTGTCCTCCATCCTCCTCTCTCTGTCCTCCATCCTCTCTCTGTTCTCTCCATCCTCTCTCTGTCCTACATCCTCTCTCTGTTCTCCATCCTCTCTCTCCTCCTCTCTTCTGTCCTCCATCCTCTCTCTGTCCTCTCTGTCCTCCTCTCTCTGTCCTCCATCCTCTCTCTGTCCTCCACCTCTCTCTGTCTCTCTCATCCTCTCTCTGTTCCTCCATCCTCTCTCTGTTCTCCATCCTCTCTCTGTCCTCTCCATCCTCTCTCTGTCCTCCATCCTCTCTCTGCCTCTTCTCCATCCTCTCTCTGTCCTCCTACATCCTCTCTCTGTCCTACCTCCTCTCTCTGTCTCTCCTGTCCTCCTCTCTCTCTGTCCTCTCCATCCTCTCTCTGTTCTCCTCCTCTCTCTCTCCATCCTCTCTCTGTCTCTCCTCCTCTCTCTGTCTCTCTCGTCCTCCTCTCTCTGCTCTCTCCTCCTCTCTCTGTCTCCTCCATCCTCTCTCTGTCCTCCATCCTCTCTCTGTCCTCCATCCTCCTCTCTGTTCTCCATCCTCTCTCTGTCCTCCACTCTCTCTCTCTCTCCATCCTCTCTCTGTCCTCCTCCTCTCTCTGTCCTCTCCGTCCTCTCTCTGTCCTCCATCCTCTCTCTGTCCTCCTCTCTCCTGTCCTCCATCCTCTCTCTGTCCTCCATCCTCTCTCTGTCCTCCATCCTCTCTCTGTCTCTCCTCCCTCCTCTCTCTGTCCTCCAACCTCTCTCTGTCCTCCATCCTCTCTATGTCCTCCATCCTCTCTCTGTTCTCCATCCTCTCTCTGTCCTACATCCTCTCTCTGTCCTCCATCCTCTCTCTGTCCTCCGTCCTCTCTCTGTCCTCCATCCTCTCCATGTCCTCTCTCTGTTCTCCATCCACTCTCTGTTCTCCATCCTCTCTCTGTCCTCCATCCTCTCTGTCCTGTCTTCCCTCTTTTCTTTATTTACCCAGCTGGTCTTCATCAGGAAGGTCCCTCCATATGATCCAGGTCCTGGTCCAGGTTTCTTGCTTTTAAAGTGGAGTTTTTTCTTGCTACTGTTTGGCTTAAAGGTTTTTTTTCTCCCTCTGTGGAAGTTTTTTTTTTTTTTTTTTTTTTTTTTTTTTACTTGCCTTTATCCTTGATTAGGATTTAATATAATTTTAGTTAATGATATTTGCTCGGGGGTCATGCTCTGGGTCTCTGTAAAGTGCCTAAAGACAAATGACATTATAACAGACGCTATATAAATAAAATTGAATTGAATTGCATAGAATATGTGTTTAATTTGTGAACTGACACAAACTGATCTAGAATGAGTTGATGGATGAATGAAACAGCAACATTGGATTAAAATCATATGTCACTGGGACAAATACATAGTCAGGGAAAACATGTTGAAAAAAAGGATTAATATCTCATGTAAATATCACAATTTTAGTTGACTGCAATACTGATTGAAGCACAAGTGGAAGATGTTTCTGTTTTATACCAAGTTATTCAACACATGAATTACATACCTGCTCTGTAGAAGTAAATATCAAGTTTGTCTACAACTGTGAAGCTGAATTTAAACTTGCTCTCTTACCAGTGAAATTACTTATTTAAGTTTGACAAACCTAACACCGTTTCGATTAGTTCGCCTTTGGTTCCTAAAGGCCAAAATCCAGCATGTAGCGGCTGAGTGAATGTGGTCTGGACTCAGAACTGTAGAAAGACAGAATACCTGCTCCGTGATCCAGGTAAACTCCAACTCTGGAGGAACCAGGACCTGAAACTGGAGTTTGAACATTGTTGGTGCAGAATTCATAACTGTTTGTGTCACAACATAATGACCAAGATTTGGCATTAAATCCAAATCCACAATCATCTGACCACCCTTTTCTGCTGATATTCTTGTATGTTACTGCTACATAAACTCCTCCTCCTCTCCACTCCACCTCCCAGTAACAACGTCCAGTCAGACTCTCTCTACTCAGGACCTGAAACCATTCAGTGAATCTGTCTGGATGACTGGAATAAGACTGTTGTTGGTTCATCAGTGTCACTCTTCTGTAATAACAGATATTTCCTTGCTGTGCCATGTCCCTTCCCAACTACAGTGAAACAACAGTGTCACTTACTCCTAAATAAATACCATCACACCAGAGCTCAAACTCAGTTTTATTTCTTTCACTTTCCATCACTGATAAGTGGTTTGGCTTATCAGTTATTGCAGGTCACAGCAGTGAGATTATGGAAATCCTTATGTTGGTAAATCTGAATGAGGACACGTTGTCAGCGCTGGACTCTGGTTTAAAGAGACATCAGAGGTTGTAACTGCTCTTCATAATGACTGCAGGAATACCTGAGTGCACCTTGGAAGCATTTACAGCCCTCATGTACAAGTTTATGATCAGTTTAATTTTCTGCAGCATGGTCCCCCTGCTATAAACCTTTAAGGTTTGAGTTAAATGACTCACAATCACTTCTGATTGAAAAACGCAACTCAGCTGTCTTTCCTTTGACATGTGACATTTTCAGGAGGTGACTTATTTACTAGAGTACTCGTCAGAGATGCAGCAGGCTGCTTAGCAGATTGTAAATGTCACCTACAAGTCTTCATCCCCCACCAATCCTTAACTTATTAGGGTCGTGTCAAAATAGAAAAAGGAAATAGCTCCCACAAAGTCACAAGTACAGTACTGTTGAATGGTCATCAAGCTAACACATGGATATCATCATTATCACTAGGGATGTCCCGATCCCGATCCCCTGATCGGATCGGCCTTCGATCTTAAAAATTTAAGGTGGATCGGATCGGCCGATCAACTTCATTATAACACGCCGATCTTTTTTTCATTATTTTTTTCCTCAAAAAGTGATCCTGATTAACACAAATTAATAAAGTAATCATATTACACAAACAAAAATATTTTTTAAACTATATACATTTAATAATTTGCACTGAAATGAGGTTTCCCAGCAGCGCTGTCTTGTATCCACCTTAAAAGTTTTACGACCGGCGGCGTCAGGATAAACTTTAGCAAAAATATCAGCAGTGTGGCAGCGCTATAAAATTACAAAGACCGACGCTTCAACTGCGACTTGAAACGTGTGGAAGGCTGAGATATCATGAGGGGTAAGTAAGAAGAGAGTTTACAACACCACCAATTTAATCAGACACTTAAAAAAGCACGCAGCACCGATCACCGCAGCGTCGGCTGCGGTCACTGTTCTGCCGTCGGCACCAGCTTCGGCAGCAAACGCTCTGTGAAACTTTTAAAAGGAAGACAAACTCCCGAAAGACTCGGAGAAATACAGAAAAATCACCGAGCTAATCGTGGAATGTATTACTGAGGACGACCAGCACATTTACAAGGCATTTAACCGGCTCATTAATTACCTCGAGCCTCGTTCCCGTCATTACATGAACGACAAAGGACACAAAGGTGCGCGAACATGTGCAGCGGGTCTTGAAAGAAGTTAAGTTAATATTTTATGTTATTGTTATTCTGATGTGATTTCATTGATTGCAAAGACTTCTGCTAGTGTTTTCATTGCCTTAAACTGCTAGCCAAGTTCACCTGCTGCTATTTAAATGGAAGTGCTATGTTCTTTAGTACTGAGACTGTTGAACAGTCACTGTTCTGTAACTAAATGTGTTTTATAATAATTCTCCCAAACAAATAAGAAAGAAAGAAGAGTGTTTAAATAAGTTATTGTTTATTTTATGAGATGATAAAAGCTATTAATCTCAGCTTGGATGCAGGCCTATTTATTAATGTACACAGGAAATAAAATGCATAGGAAATTAAACTCTGTTTGCCCACTCAAAAAAAGTGAAATTGGATCGGAAAAATCGGAAATCGGCCGATCATCAAAATTAAAGATCGGAAATCGGATTGGGACCCAAAAAACGTGATCGGGACATCCCTAATTATCACAGCAGTAGTTAGTAAATTGCTTGTGTGCCATGGTCATACTTCTTTCCTCCATTAAAAGATGTGTCTCTTTCTCTCGCTTGATCTTCACTAACTCCTCGTACTGCCCGGGATGAGGGCTGTAAGATTCCCCTAGTTGATTCAGCCTCTGTCAGCCAGTCACTGTCTGTCACTGGTCCAGCTCTTCGTTCAAAGGGTCTTAAGTTCCTTGCTAGATTTGCTCAACTTTGTTTAATCTGGTGGTGAGGAGACACACCTAGTTCTCACTGCTTACCTCCAAATGCCTATCCAATCCACCAATAACTGACCTAGAAGGAATAGCCTGGCTCAAGGTACAGTCACCGATCACATTTGTTACAGCAGCTCTCCTCTTATGATCTGTGCTCTTGTTATCGACTAGGTTGGGTTTAGTGGGTTGGATAATTAGCCCCCAGGATCTGGGGTATTTGACACGGCTCTTGAAATGACTTATTTAATTTTTAGTCTTCCTGCCCACATCAATGATCATTTCCCTAGTCTTGTCCACATTCAAGGAGAGATTATTGTCACTGCATCAGGTCACCAGTTCTGCCACCTCGATTCTTCAGCCCCACCAGTGATTCATCCAATAAAGGTTGTTTCATCAGTGAACTTCACGATACTGGTGTCGTTCTGGGTGGCCACACAGTCATAATTGGAGAGTGTGTACCGCAGTGGGCACAGCACACCGCCCTGGGGGGCCCCTGTCCTTACAGTTCTGGTAGCTGGCGTGCAGCTGCCGACTCTGACTGACTGGGGTCTGTCTGTTTAGAAAGTTCAGCATCCATTCACACTGGGTGGGTGTTGGTCCAAGGGTGAGAAGCTTCTCTGTCAGTTTGTAGGGGATGACCGTGTTGAATGCTGAGCTGTAGTCAAGTGAACAGCATCCTGACGTATGTCTTTGCCCTCTAGATGGGTGAGGGCTGTCTGAATGGCAGCTTTGATTGCATCAGTGGACCAGTTCTGACGATATGGAAACTGTAGTCTACTTAGCGCGACGTGATAGTGGCGTTAACCAAAACAACCTGATAAAAATAAACACTGTCAAGACATTTGGAGCCAAGAGACGTTGTAATTAGATGTGGACTATTGAATGTAAGGTTTTTTGGTTCTAAGTCTCTCTTAATCAATGATCTAATTACTGAGACTCATTGCGATGTCATGGCTACAAGAGGCAGAGTATGTGAGCTTAAATGAGGCTACGCCACCACGTTATATTAATTATCATATTCTCCAGAGTACGGGTCGAGGTGGAGGAGTAGCAGCTGTCTGCAACTCCAGCCTATAAGTAAAATCAAAACCTAAATGCAACTATCCCGAGCTGGAAATCAGAAAAGCCAGTCTTGTTGGTGGTAGTGTACCAGTTTACCTGCTGGTGCTTATCTGGAATTTCTGTCTGAGTTCTCAGATTTTTTTAGCTGGTTTAGTGCTCAGCTCAGACAAAGTCATCATAGTGGGTGACTTTAACATCCACATGGATGTTGACAGTGACAGCTTTAAATTAGCCTTTACATCTCTTAGATTCATTGGGCGTCTCACAAAAAGTGAAAGAACCGACTCACTGCTTAAATCACATTCTGGATCTGGTTCTCACCTATGGTATAGATACTCATCACTTGTTAGTGTCACTGCTGAATTCTCTTCTCTCAGATCACTATTTAATTACATTTGAATTCAGAATTTGTGGCATTTAAACAGAAAATTAAAAGTGTCATTACATCAGATGCCTTTCTGAAGATGCTGTGAATAATTTTAAGGAGGTCATTCTCTCTCATCTCCCTATGGTGGAATATGATAGAATAGCTGAGGGCAACAACCTGAATTTTACTCCAGCAGATATTGATTACCTTGTCAACAATACTGCTGGTATTTCACATTCAGCCCTGGATGCGGTTGCTCCTCTGAGGAAGAGGGTTTCTAACCACAGGAGCTCAGCTCCCTGGTATAATTCACATATTCGCATGCTGAAGCAGAATGCACGAAAAATGGAAAGGAGGTGGTACTCCTGTAAATCTGTGGACTCCCATCGTGCCTGGAAAGATAGTTTAATAGTCTACAAAAAAGCCCTACGCAGAGCTTGAACATCTTATTATTCATCATTAATAGAAGAGAACAAATATAGTCCAAGTTTTCTGTTCAGCACTGTAGCCAGGCTGACAAAGAGTCACAACTCTGTTGGTCCATGCATTCCTGCTACTCTCAGTAGTGAAGACTTTATGAGCTTTTTTAGCAGGAAAATAATCAAAATTAGAGATGAGATCGGCCAAGCCCAATTGTTGGCGGCTGTGGACGTCCCTGCTGCTTCACTAATTTCTTCTTTTTCTGATTTGACTCTGGACTGTTTCTCTCCTGTGGGCCTCTCTAAGTTGACCTCAGCTATCAGTAAAGCTAAACCATCTACATGGACCCCATCCCAACTCGACTGCTCAAAGATGTTATGTCCTCTATTGGTATATCAATTTTGGATCAGATTTCTACAATCAGGATATGTACCACAGGTTTTTAAAGTTGCAGTTATAAAACCTTTGCTTAAGAAACCATCTGTTGATCTGGACATTTTGGCAAACTATAGACCAATATCCAACCTTCCATTTATCTCTAAAATTCTGGGGAAAAAAAAATAGTTGCTAGCCAGCTAGGAGAACACCTGCATAGAAATGATCTATTTGAGGTCTTTTAGTCAGGGTTTAGAACTAATCACAGCACAGAAACTGCGCTGATTAGTGTCACCAACGACCTCCTCATGGCCTCAGACAATGGATTAGTTTCTGTCCTTGTTCTGCTGGACCTCAGTGCTGCTTTTGATACCGTTGATCACGACCTTTTGCTGCATAGATTAGAGCACACTGTTGGAATTAAAGGGACAGCTTTAGGCTGGTTTAAGTCATACCTATCTGACAGGTTCCAGTTCGTCCATGTTAATGACATTTCTTCTACATGGACTAGGGTCTGCTATGACGTCCCACAGGGTTCAGTTCTGGGACCAATCCTTTTCACTTTATACATGCTGCCCTTAGGAAAAATTATCCAGAGCCATGGCATAAACTTTCATTGCTATGCTGATGATACGCAGCTGTACTTATCTATGAAACCAGTGGAAACAAAACCTTTGGCCAAACTTCAAGGGTGTCTTAATGACATTAAGTCCTGGATGTCCTCTAACTTTTTGCTTCTAATTTCAAATAAAACAGAGGTTATTGTCTTTGGTCCCAAACACCTGAGGAATGGATTAACTGGGTTTACGCTGGCTTCCAGCACAGCTGTGAAAAACCTTGGAGTCATTTTTGATCAGGATATGTCATTTAAGCAGCATATTAATCAGGTTTGCAAGACAGCCTTTTTTCATCTCCGAAATATTGCCAAGATTAGGAGCATCCTCTCCCAGGGTGATGCTGAAAAATGAATCCATGTGTTTGTCAGTTCTAGTCTGGATTATTGTAATGCGTTGTTAGCAGGATGTCCGAAAAGCTCGCTGAATAGCCTCCAACTGATCCAGAACACAGCAGCGAGGGTGCTGACAGGAATCCGTAAGCAAGATCACGTCTCTCTCGTGTTAGCCTACCTCTATTGGCTTCCCGTGAAATTTTGAATTGAGTTTAAAATTCTGCTTCTCACATATAAGGCCCTTACTGGCCAAGCTGCTCGTTATTTACAAGACTTGATTGTACGTTATGCTCCTAATAGACCTCTCTGCTCTCAGAGTCCAAGATTACTCGTCGTTATATCTAAAAGTAGGTTTGGAGGACGGGCCTTCTGCTTCCAGGCACCTTTATTATGGAACCAGCGACCAATTTGGGTTCAGGAGGCTGACACCACCTCCATCTTTAAAACTAAATTGAAAACATTTCTGTTTAGTAAAGCCTACAGTTAGTCTAAACAACAGTGTGGAGGGGTTAATTGTCATAGCCATGGTTGTAGGAGCTAAGACTAGAGTAGCCCTTCTTAATCACAGCTTCGTCATAGCTATGCTACTATAGGCCTACGCTGCAGGGGGACACCAACATGATCTGCTGAGCTGTGTCTCCACTGCTTTTCTCCTTTCCTTCCCATTCCTCCTACCTCCCTTCCTCCTCCTCCTCCAGCTCATTCCATAATTAATTAGGAGCAACTTGTCACTGTAACTGTTCTCCATTTTCTTTCCTGTAGTTTGTTGTGCTGTTTTGCCCCCCTTTTTTTTTCTTTTTTCTTTCTGTATGTTTGCAGGCCAGAGTTTTTTGAGTTGCATGATGACTTGTAGTTCCCTCCTCTGTCCATCCCAGCGTTTACCTCCACCTGTGTGTGTAGATGTGTTCAGGGTGCCGGCTGGTGTGGTGACCGGGGACCTAGTCCTCTGACCATCTCACTTCAATGGTGCACAGTTATAGTAACTAGGTGCTCCTAATTAATTATTAACTATTTAAATCATTAAAATGATGGAAAAAAGAGAAAAACTCTGATATTCAGAAAATATTTTATTTTTATTTCAACTGTTCAGATCCACAAAAACACAGAAACTGATATTTTCTGGGTTGATTCTCGGTTGTTGATTAACAGAAAACCAACAATCCTCAAAATCCTGATTCTGGAACAGCCTTTAAAATAATTTAGAGCTTCAAGAACAGCTCTTTAATGAGTTAACTCCCTCCAGTTTATTTCTACATTTGATTCAGTGACAATAATCATCATAAACCACCACAGTAACGATACAACAATGACATTAACCTGGTTGATTTAAATGATTCAAATACTCTAAACATGAAACACTGGAGTACTCCTCAGAGATGCAGCAGGCTGTTTAGCAGATTGTAAATGTCAACTAAGAGTCTTAATCCCCCACTAATCCTTAACTTATTAGGGTCACATCAAAATAGAAAAAGGAAATGGCTCCCACAAAGTCACAAGTACAGTACTGTTGAATGGTCATCAAGCTAACGCATGGATATCATTATTATTGCAGAAGCAGTTAGTAAAACGCTTGTGGGGGGGGGGGGGGAACAAACAATCTCCGCTATAACGTCTTATGATAATTTTGTATTTATTAAAGCAGGTTAGCAGGGTTAAGCAGCAGCATTCATTGATCAAACATTGTAAAATAACCTCCAATTCTACTCTAAAAATAAAGCTGTGGTGTTGATCCAGGCTGGTTGGGGCTTAGGCAACGTGGCCAGATCGCTTTATCCAAGGCTGCTGAGGCAGGGGTGTCTAGGCGTGGTCCTTCCAGGCACATGGTGGGTGTTCCAGGAAACTTCTGGTATCCAGCCCCTCCCCCTCTCTAGCAGTGAACTCGGGAAAATCCGAAAAGCTCCAATTTTTATTCTTCAAGTCTACGGGAAATACTGGTTAACCGTTCTTGCGTCTTCTTTCTCTATTCTAGTCTTGAAGAATTAATCTTCGGAAAGTCCCTTGGTGTTGATTTGCCCTGTCGGTCCCAGCTGGTCCTCTTCATGGAGACGCCCCAATGGACTAACGCTGTTTTTCCCCAAAACTCGCTCCAACACTCCCCTTGCCTCAGCCCTAATTCTCCCTTTTTTTGGTATCATAATGGGATCACAACTCCTGATTGGTTGGTATAAATCACATTACATCTGCATAACATGTCCTGATTGTCGATACACAATAGAGATGTACAATATTAAAATTACATAGCATGTCTTGATTGGCTGATACACAAAAGAGGCGTACAACATTAAAATCACATACACTCCCCATTTTCCAATCGTATCAACCCCTCCCGTAGCCTACTCCCAGACTCCAAGGTCACCAGAGATCGATCTCACACATTACGACCTGTCTCCTGAACCAGTGGCTCGCTAACTTTTCTAATTAGGCCACGAGTGTGCATGTGTGTCCATATGTACATAAAGGGTACATAAAGTTTAATTAATTCCTCGATTGGATCACATTATTCCCATATGCTCCACTTCAATAAAAACAACATACAATTCTCTGAATGTAGCTGCATGAAGCAACTAGCCCAAGGCCGCTGTGTTTTCCAGACAACCGCCAAAAAAATTCAGCTGCACCTAGCCCACTCGTCATGTGCTAACAGCAGCTACTCTTGTGTGTAGGTGGCGAGCTTCTTCGTTCTCAAAACAACCCCAACGTGATACGTCTATTCTGTAGCCAAGTCGCTGTTTTCCCAGATAGCTATAAAAAACAGAGACACTCCAACATTCTCTGTGCATTTGTCCACAGCACCTCTGTGGTGTATGAGGGGGATGTTTGGATTTCATAATTAGCTCAAAAGTTTAGTGCACATCAGCGAGTTAAAGACTAAAACGTTTATGGTCCTCAGGAATGCCGCAGTGTCCACGTTCTGTTATTTCAGTTTCCTGCTGTCTTAAGACCTAAAGGGGCAAGTTAGTATTTACACCAGGACCTCCTGACCTTTGAAGGTTTGTGACCTCCACAGATAAACACAGTTGTTTTATTATCTTTGCTCTTGGACTGTGACAAATGTGAACACACATCCTGTAAGACTGAAAGCTGCTGGCCATCTGAAAGAAGGAACACCAAAAGAGAAGAATGCAGGATACCACCTTCTATCCATCCATCCATTTTCTATACCCGTTTCATCCTTGAAGGGTCTCGGGGATCTGCTGGAGCCTCTCCCAGCCATCTACGGGCGAAAGGCAGGGATACACCCTGGACAGGTCGCCAGTCCATCGCAGGGCCACACATACAGACAAACAACCATTCACACTCACATTCACGCCTACGGGCAATTTAGAATGATCAATTAACCTGACATGCATGTCTTTGACTGTGGGAGGAAGCCGGAGTACCCGGAGGAAACCCACGCAAGCACGGGGAGAACATGCAAACTCCACACAGAAAGGCCCCGAGGTTCAATCCAGGACCCCCCCCTGCCGAGGTTGGAACCAGGAACCTTCTAGCTGTGAGGCAACAGTAGCTAACCACTAAGCCACCGTGCTGCCGATACCACCTTCTAGAGCTATAAAAAACAGAGACACTCCAACATCATTTGTGCATTTGTCCACAGCACCTCTGTGGTGTTGAGACAATGTACCATCGGCCGATTAAATACTCTGCATGGCATTTGAATCTTGTATCAAGCTTTGTGTGCTCTCTATCAGTGTAATTACTTATTTAACTTTGATAAACTCAGCAGAAGAACCAGGACCTAAGATCCAAAGTCCAGCATGTAGCGGCTGAGTGAATGTGGTCTGGACTCTGTGGAGGAGAGTCATGGTTTCAGAGATGCTGTAGAAAGACAGAATACCTGCTCTGTGATCCAGGTAAACTCCAACTCTGGAGGAACCAGGACCTGAAACTGGAGTTTTAACACTATTGGAGCAGAAATTATAATTGTCTGTGTCACAACGTAATGACCAAGATTTATCATTGAATCCAAATGCACAATCATCTGACCACCCTTTTCTGCTGATATTCTTGTATGTTACTGCTACATAAAGTCCTCCTCCTCTCCACTCCACCTCCCAGTAACAACGTCCAGTCAGACTCTCTCTACTCAGGATCTGATGATATTTAGTGAATCTGTCTGGATGACTGTAATAAGACTGTCGATGGTTCATTACCGTCACTCTTCTGTTGTCTTCAGATAATAACAGAAGTGGGTGTGCTGTGTTTGGATCCAGTGTGATTTCTTGTGAATATTTCAAGAATACAGCTCTGGTCTCTGGTTCTGGTTCTGGTCCTGACAGTAAAACCTCCACTTCAGCCACTGACAGTGAGATGTTTGTCCATGTCTCTCTCAGAAGCTCCT
This sequence comes from Hirundichthys speculiger, assembly GCA_018398805.1. NCBI lineage: Eukaryota > Metazoa > Chordata > Actinopteri > Beloniformes > Exocoetidae > Hirundichthys > Hirundichthys speculiger. The sequence goes on along the minus strand of JAGFBZ010000740.1, from coordinate 7,176 downwards.
GTAGTTTATCTCTGGTCTCTGACACAGCTGCTGTCACATCCTCAAAGTACCTCAGAGGACCAGTATTGATGATGGATGAGTGTGGAGACTCACTGAGTGGTGACAGTGAGGGGTAGTTGTGGAGAAACTGGTTGTGATCCTCTGTTTGTGACAGCTGCTTCATCTCAGCATCTTTCCTCTTCAGATCAGTGATCTCCTGCTCCATCTTCTCCTGAAGCTCTTTGACTCGACTCACTTCAGTTTCCTGCTGGGATCTGACCTGCTGCTTCACATCAGAGCTTCTTTTCTTGATGAGACGGATCAGCTTAGTGAAGATCTTCACATTGTCCTCCACTGCTTTATCAGCAGAGACATTGATGGCCTTCCACCTCCTGTTGAAGCAGCTTCACATCTTTCTCTCGGTCCTGGATTCTCTGCTGGATTTGTTGTCGACTCACCTCCAGCTCCTTCTGCTTCTCAGCTCTTTCTGCTGCAGCTGAGACTGTTTCATGACCTTTATGTTCATCCATTAAACAGAGATAACAGATACTCTGCTGATCAGTACGACAGAAAACCTTCATCACCTCATCATGACGAGAGCAGATGTTCTCCTGGAGCTTCTTGGAGGGGTCCACCAGCTGGTGTTTCTTCAGTTGAGCTACATCATAGTGAAGTTGGAGGTGTTTCTGACAGTAAGAAACTAAACAGACCAGACAGGACTTGACAGCTTTCAGCTTCCTCTCAGTGCAGACATCACAGGCCACATCTTCAGGTCCAGCATAGCAGTGATCAACTGGAGCAGCTTGGAGTCCAGTCTTCTTCAGATCCTCCACTAACTCTGCTAACATGGTGTTTTTCACCAGGACAGGCCTCGGTGTGAAGATGTTCCTGCACTGAGGACAGCTGTGGATTCCTTTCTGATCCTCTCCATCCCAGTGGGGGTTCCTTTAATACAGTTCATGCAGTAGTTGTGTCCACAGGGAATAGTCACTGGATCCTTCAGTAGATCCAGACAGATCGAACAAGAGAACTTTACTGAATCAAACATATTTCCTGTCTGTGCCATTTCACCTCTCAGCTACAGTAATTGTCCCAAAAGTTTTGTTTCCTCCAAAGTAAATAAAAAGAGTCCAAACACCAGTTTTCTTTCTTTTAACGTCTCAGACTGATCTGCAGTTGTTCAACTCCTCAGCTCTCGTATGTTACAGCATAAAGATCACACTAACGTATAAGCTGTAGAAGGTGAGGAACCAGGAAATAAACTGTCAAAGATGAACTTTGAGTTGTAGATTAGGGAGGAGTTATCAGTGGTTTCTTCACTCCAGGAAATAGACTTTTCAGGATCCATTAAATCCACCTGCTTCAGTTCACAAACTGATCTTTTTAATTCATATTTGTTTGTAGCTCTAACTGTTCTGAGTTTTTATCCTTTGATACTAACCATGTGATGATCCAGTTCAGATGACATCATGACATTTACTGCAGCACCTGAACTCTCAGTTCTGATTTCATACATGGTCCTTTTCCACCATCTAGTGTTCATTTGTGGTACTACAGTTTATGAAACCAGTCTTCTGACTTTCTACTCTCTGAACTCTTTCATTTTATATTGAGCTTTAACCATCTCACAATATCGCTATTTATCTATAACACAAAGGTTCATGATTTAACTGTTTTGATGCCAAATTAAAATTACAGATTTGTTCATCTACTGATGTTTTTCTTCAGTCTCTCAAGTTGGAAAGAATGTTGGTTTGAAACACGACTTGAGTCTGGAGATTATTACTTTACAAACATATTTCAATCAATATACCAAATAACTTTAGTCAGTTCATTTTAATAATTATATTTGATTCATGTAAGAAAAAAACCCAAAGAAATGATACAAGCATGTGGATTTGGAGTTCACATGTTTCCAGGCTGGTGAAGGAAGTAGAGTCAAGCTTGAAGGTGTTTTCAACATAGATGTGTTGTAGTTGTTCTGTGAAGAATGCAGTCTTTTTTCATTTTTATCATTTGCAGCTGTCGTCACCACTGAATCAGGTGACTTTCAGTCTTCAAGTGTAAAGGTCTCAGTCCTGTTGGACAGCTTTGTTGCAGGTTAATGACTGTAATTAGTCTGTGTGTGAGTGAGGTGCAAATCTCTGTCAGATATTTAGATCTATGACCAAACATAGGGCACATGTTAAAGGTGGGGTAAGTGATTTCTGGATGACATCACATCTGTTTATATTTGAACACAGCATCACTAAAACACAGAGAGCCCCCCCCCTTCACAGATCCAGAGAAAACACGCCCCATCATGAACTCTTCCAAGGTTTGACAATCCTCCCAACAAAGCTGCTGAGGTTTGACAGCTCCTGGGGAGATGCTGGAGGCTTGGCTGGACTCATTTCAGCCAATCATCATGTTCCCTCATTTCTATTTCTATCTGATCCCCCATCTTATAACTTGCTTTCAGATAAATAAAAAGAAGCAATCCTTTTTTTTATTTCTCCTTTACTTCATCCTCTAAGAGCTTTGTTTGTGCATCAAACGTATACAAATGAGATGTTTGTATCAGAATATTAAATTAGTGTCATGGACCAAAAACATCTATTACTGATATCATCTCTGATTTGCAGATCAATGTCAGTGTGTAAACATGATAATAACGGCACAGTTAGAAAATATTTCAGTCATGTTTTCAGTCATGACATCACAGCAGAAGCCACTCCCTCATTTATTTTATAACTCTGATCTGGTAGTTTTGGGCTCGTCAGCTCTCGTCACTTTACAGTTCAGCGATCACACCGACACCTGTGAAACGAGGAGGACGAGGAATTACACCTGAAGAGTTGGACTTCAGTCAGGTTGCTTCTGCATCACAGCCCTCTTTTCCTGCTTCATATCTTCTATCATATTTACCTGTAATCTGCCAGTTCAAACTGTGGTCACTCAGTTCAGGTATTGATCTCTTTAAACCACGAGTGACAAACTCAAATGGCTCTTTGTTCTGCATCTCAGTTCCTGTCACAGTGAGAGATCTTTGTGCTTTTATGATCCTCAGAGATTTTGAGAAGAACACATCATAGCACACTTCAAATGTTGAAGAAGATCATCTTGGTCAGTGAGATCTTCATCACAGACTCCCCTGGACTGAAATGCTGTCTTACTGACACAGCTGTGATGTGGTCAGTTACAGCTTCACAAATTCACTTTTTAAAGCCACTAAATGCAGTAATACCACTTCTGACCACATGAGGGCAGCACATCACAACAACGTTGTTGGTCTTCCTCCACAGATATCAAACACTAGATGCTGCACGTCCTTCAGAGACCAGCAGACCAGCATGACTTAAGTTATCTTTGTTTTTTTGTTTTAGCTGAAATATGAGCTTTTTGACTGACAGCTGTCATCAACTACTGATGGACGTCCATAAAAGAGTTGTAATAGCAGTAGTACTGGAGTTGGAACTTCAACTACCATCAACAGAAAACTGTTTATTGTTATCCAGTGTAATTTAACAAGGAGTCTGAACCCGTTTGGGCCAGAGCACCTGTTACGGACCACGGGAGCCGGCGGCATGGCGCGTCCTGTGGGTTATCCCCGGCTGTCGCCTGCGGACAGGAAGAGGGAGTGACGTCCCGGGATTCTCTTACCAAGCTCCGCCCCCTTGAATCAGCTGAGCGCGTTGCCATCACCTGGGCCCTCCTCTCATCACCCTCCCTTCTATAAAAGACCTGTCAGAACTGCAGTCGTGGCAGACTGTCAGCCACAGACAGATCTGCCGCCATTGAGGGCATTTATTGGAACTTTGTTGGACTTTGTTGACTAGTGTGGCATATTGTGTGTCTAGAATTGGTGTCTTTTGTTGCTGCTCTATGTGAGAGCTTGACTTTTTGTTGCAGAGCAAGTTTAATTTCATTATATTTATTATTTTTGCTTTACCTTTAATAAACGGCTTGCCGCCAGATCTACACGCCTTGTTACTCCCCTTATTCCATCTACTAGGCTAACTCACCATATCTGGGCCGTAACAAGTGGGGGCTCGTCCGGGAATTGTTAACGATTGCTTAAGTTACGTTAATTTTGACCTTCCCGGTCCATTTTTGTGTAGACTACAGGTGGCACATTTGCCGTTTTTTGGTGAGCGTGTGGGCGCGCTTGTTGGGCTTCCCGTGTGGTGTATTATGGCTAAGATAATGTCATTTAGCCTCGAGGAGTTTATCCAGAATCCCTCCCTCGAGCTGTTAGACAGCTGCCGTGTGAAGGATCTGAAAGAGATCGCGGCTCACTTTAAACTTCAGGTGCCTGGGCAGCTGCTGAAGAACGATCTCAAGGTATTAATTGCAAATGAGCTGTTGGAAGCAGGAATTTTGCGGGCTTCGCCGGGGTCTGTTGTGGGTGCTGCTGGGGCTTCTCCAGCCGACGTTACACTGTTTATACTCCTCTTCCTGGTACTGGCGCCTGCAGTGCAGGTAGCCGTGAGGTGAGATTAAAAAGGCGCCCGATGGTGAATCGGAGGATACATTTGTCCGGCTGGCTTACTTGCGAGCTGAGCAGGTGCCCAGAACACCGTTCACGCTTACTGCGTTCAGCCCGCAATCACTTCCGTCTTCCCCGGGGGGGAGGGAAGATGCCCGCCTAAAAATCCGCCTCGCTCGCCTCAAGATGGAGGCTGAGGAGAAAGCCCGAGAGGCTAAGGAGAGAGCTCGACGAGCTGAGCTAGACCATCAGTTGAATGTCAAAAGGATGGAGCTAGAATCCCAGTACAGACTCCGTCAGCTTGAGCTGGACTCCGAGAGACGGGGCCCGGTGGTTGTCCCGACCCCCGCTACTCCTGACTGTTCCGCCCATTCCACCTTAGAGATCAGTCGGTATGTCTCCCTGGTTCCTGCTTTTAAAGAAGATGAGGTGGATTCATTCTTTAACGCGTTTGAGCGCTTAGCAGCCGCTTTAAAATGGCCCATAGGAATCTGGTCTGTGCTGCTGCAGAGCAAATTACATGGCAAAGCCCTGGAGGTTGTGTCTACACTCTCCTTAGAAGATAGCCAGAATTATAAAAAGCTGAAAACTGCAGTCTTGCGAGCCTATGAGCTTGTTCCTGAGGCTTACAGGCAGAAGTTTAGAGCCCACCGTAAGAGTTCCACCCAGACATATGTGGAGTTTGCCAGAGATAAGGGGAATCTTTTTGATCGCTGGTTGAGCGCCTGTGGGGTGTCTGATTTTCATGCGCTCCGAGAACTCATCCTGGTGGAGGAGTTCAAGAGAAGTCTTCCGGAGCGCATGTTGATCTATTTTAATGAACAAAAGATTACCTCTTTGTCTGCTGCTGCTGTCCTGACAGACGAGTATGTGTTGACTCACCGGATTGCTCCTTCTACCTATGTAGCTCCCTCTGACCGACCCCGCTCTGCACCTGTTGCGCCGCGCACCTTTAGCCGAGCGCCCGCTGCGCGTTCCGACGAGCGATTGTGTTTTTTCTGTCTGAAGCCCGGTCATCTCATTGCGGATTGTTCGGACTTGAGCCGGCAAAAACAGAACCGACCGGCACCGTCAGCGCAGGCCACCAAACCTAAGGGGGTAGGGCTAATCAACACCGGCTCTGGTGAAGCAGTCTCTCCCCGGCGTGAGGAGTGCTGTGATCCGTGCTTCAGGCCATTCATTTCGAAAGGTTGGGTTTCACTGACAGGTAAGCCAGGCGATCGGCATTCTATCCAAATTTTGAGGGACACTGCATGTTCCCAGTCTGTGATTCTTTCTAGCTCACTGCCTTTCTCCTCTGCGTCCGCCTGCGGCTACAGTACAGTGCTGCGTGGAGTGGAGATGGGTTATGCTCCGCGTCCGGTCCACATGATCCATTTACGTTCTAGCCTGGTAAGTGGCGTTTTTCCAGTAGCTGTTTGTCCAGCCCTGCCGATCCGGGGGATATCCATGCTGCTGGGGAACGACATAGCAGGTGGCAAGGTTGAGCCCGTGCTCGAAGTGCTGGACGCTGCGCCTGTGTGTGAACCTGATATTACGCAGACCCGCCTGTATCCTTCCTGCGCCATTACGCGCGCTCAGGCTCGGAAACTAGCCAAGGAGACTGGTGACTCTGGTGATGTGGATTTATCTAACAGTGTGTTGATGCCTGTTCTTTCAGAGCAGACCGAGCTGGAATCTCCTCCAGTGCACAAAGCGGAGAAGGTAAGAGGCTCCGGCGTTTCTCCTTCGGATGCGCCATCGTCTTGGTTACCAGTGACGCAAGAGCGCCTCGCTGCTGCCCAAAAAGAGGACAAAAGCCTGGCGAAGTGTTTCGCAGCTGTGGTGAGTACTGAACGGGACTCTGATCACCCGTGTTACACGGAAGATGGGATTCTCATGTGTAAGTGGTCTCCTCCTCTGGCTGAAAAAGTGGATTGGTGCGTTGTGAGACAGATTGTTGTTCCTGTCTGTTACCGTGAGCATGTGTTGTGTTTAGCTCACGAGGACAGATGGTCTGGACATCTGGGAGTTCGCAAAACATACAATCTTGTGTTGAAACATTTTTTCTGGCCAGGTCTAAAGGCTGACGTTGCCGCTCACTGTCGCTCCTGTCACGTTTGTCAATTGGCAGGAAAGCCCAATCAGGTCATCCCACCGGCTCCGTTGCTTCCCATACCAGCTGTAGGGGAGCCGTTTGAGCGTGTCATAGTCGACTGCGTGGGTCCACTACCCAGAACAAAGTCAGGTAACCAGTACCTTCTTACCATCATGTGCGCCGCCACCCGCTTCCCTGAAGCGGTGCCCCTGAGTAACATCACTGCTAGATCTGTTGTGCGCGCCCTGACGAAGTTCTTTTGTACCTTCGGCCTGCCAAAGACTGTACAAACAGACCAAGGTACTAATTTTAAGTCCAGGTTGTTTGTACAGGTTCTTAAAACGCTTAACATCCAGCACGCTGTCTCCAGCGCATACCATCCAGAGTCACAGGGTGCTCTGGAGAGGTGGCACCAGACTCTCAAATCAATGCTGCGCAAATACTGTTTGGAATCGGGTCGTAGCTGGGATGAGGGAATACCATTTGTCCTCTTTGCTGCACGCGAATCCATTCAAGACTCACTGGGGTTCAGTCCAGCTGAGCTTGTGTTTGGGCATACTTTGCGCAGTCCCTTACGCTCACTAAAAGAGCAGTTTTTTTCCTCTGCGTCATCTAAGGAAAACGTGCAAGATTATGTTAGTCAGGTTCGTGA